>CAEGAE010050408.1:0-63695 GCA_903067095.1 Girardinus metallicus
ATAATATAATATAATATAATATAATATAATATAATATAATATAATATAATATAATATAATATAATATAATATAACATTCCATCCATAGTTAAAGGAGGAGGATGGACTTCAAGCTTTAATGTTACTCTTTGGAAGTTCCGCTGACTCACTTACCTTAAGTACGCTAATATGGTTAACCTTATTTTTGCAGCTTTTAAATATGGGGGTTGTATCTTATAATTATGAATAAATAAACAGCCTAAAATAAATAAAACATGCAGATACATAACTTGTTTTGAAGTGGGATCAGACTTATTTTTAGAAAATGACCGAAGACCACGCCTCACAAATCTTGCTTGCCCATTGTGTTTTATTTTATGGTAAAGCATGGCGGCCCACTCGTGAGCTCAACTAGCTAGAACGTTCTAGCTCTTTCACATGCCTGTGTTTATAACAGGAGACACGCTCATCTCCTGCTTTAGAGAAGCACAGTCTGTCTCGGTGCATCAGAACTCCACAAAGGTAAGTTCATGATGCGTATTTCTACCCATTTTAAGGTAGCGAAATGAGAATCCAATTTTGTTCGTAATTTGTTGCTAGGATCTTAATGATCATATCATAACCTATCATAAAAACTTACCTAGCTAGGTGTTTTCCTTGTCAGAATTACTCCTTATAAATAACATCTCTCAGTTTAAAACTGCCCTGGTTTTCTTCTTATATATATCTATTGTAATTGTCCTGTGTCGAATGTGTCTTTTTGACATGTTTTGTTTCTTTGTGCAGGTGTGTAAGTCATGTCAGACAACAGACAGGACAGGAGGTACCCCCAGAACCTTCAGGGGGTCCTGCAGCTGGCAGTGGAGGCAGGGTCAGCTGCTGAGGGTCCAGCCCCTTCTGAGCCAATGTCAGAGGAGGTAGGCACAACTACAACTTTTAATGCCTTGACGAAGAATATGATGAACCATACAGTTGTATATTTTTGTCCTGAACCAATAGGGAAGGTATCATCAGTAAGGTTCAACCAAAATCACGAGTTAGGATCGTAGCCATGATTCCTAAATGAGTCGTTAAGTTGCTTAAATGTTGTAACACATGCCATGTTGACTATGAGCTTGCTTGAAATTTAAAGAGAATAAAGGAACATTATCAATGAAATGCGCACAGAGTACCAGTGAGACAGACTATGGTTTATAGTTCTGACTTTTAAAAATCCATGTTGACTGAACGTCCCTCCCTTCAGAGGAAGACATGGCTGAGAGAAGCTCTGTCAGATATCTGCAAAGGTCAGATGGATGAGGTGGAGCAGATGAAGCAGAGCCTGGCTGTCCTGCAGAAAGAAGAACCACACGAAAAGGAGCAAGATAGGGAAGAAGATGAGGAAGATGAGCGAGAGCTGGCCTTTGAGATGCTGTCTGAGTTGTGTGAGAACCTGGACAATGCTAGAGGTTTGTGAAAGCTGGAATAGTTTGCTGTCACATGGAAGCCAATTAAATATACTTACTTCACCGTTTTTATGCTCTTTCCAGATCTGATGACTCTTGGTGGACTGGAGTTGTGTGTCTCCAGGTATCTTTGTCACGTCCAGAGCGGGCTGAGGTGGCGGGCTGCCCAGCTCCTCGCCTCCTGTGCTCAGAATATGCCCCAGGTCCAGGAATACCTGCTTAAAGCTGACCTGCTGCCAAAGCTGCTGCAGCTGACGGATTCAGACCCCAATCCCACCGTCAGGGTGAAAGCCCTGTACGCCGTCTCATGTGAGTCGCTGAGGCTTTACACCCTGATGCCACATTCATGAGCCATCTCTGGAGGTAATGGCACCCCAGACATGTAGAGCTATGTGAACTCAATCTGTTTTCTGTCTTCTCCGTAGGTTTGGTCCGAGAGCAGGAAGCCGGACTGCAGGCGTTCGTCTCTCACGATGGTTTCTCGGTGCTGATGAGGGGTATGCAGTCTGAAAACGAAAAAGTCAGGACCAAGTCTGCTTTCCTTCTGCTCAACCTGCTGACCTCTAACCCGGAACACAAAGGTGTGCAGGAGAGACGTGCTGCGCCGATGCTGATATCTTCATTTAACTGTTTCTTTTACAGTTTTGGGAATTAATTTGATATAATTAATCAGATAAATATTTAAATATATATATATATATATAATAAGTACAGTAATTTTAAAAAGTTAATATTTCTACAAATTTATCAATAATTTCAGAAATACAAAAACAAATAATTAAACGTAACTTAAATCCAAAGTCATTATATTTTAAAATCATATGCATTGTCTACTGTAATGATTGAATTATTTAACATTTTCTGGGCTATGATACATTATGGAATCATTTAAATATACCCTAAAATATTACAGCAACATTTTTCTGATGGATTGAAATCTTCATACAATGGAAAATGGAAAATGTTAGGCACAACACAAAGTATTTATTTTTTTTAAACAGGTTTTTCTCTCTTTTTTTTCATTTCATAGTTAATAGAACCAAATATTCTACATGTTTTACCTCCATTTTACCTTATTCGTTTTATTTTTAAGCTTAACACTGATTCATCGAGTGTGTTAATGCTCTTTAATTTGGCCTCTAACAGAAACGGTTGCGTCGATGGGGATGGTGCAGCAGCTAGTTTCTGTTCTCCGCACACCGCATTCGCCTTTCCATGAGCACGTGCTTGGTGCTCTCTGCTGGTAAGAAACAGTTTGACTTAATGCTCATTGTCAGTAGTAGACCAAAGCAGTTTGCTCCCCAGCAGGAGTATCTAAATGAATAACGTTAAAGTGAATATTAGGTGCTGATGTCCGACCTTGATTGCCGCTTGTCTAGTTTGGTTGAAGACTTTCAGAAAGGTCTGGAAGACTGCAGGAACCCGGCTTTGGGTTTGGAGGAATTCCTCAAGCAGCGAACCAAAGAGATCCAAGGAAAAGAAGAAAGTCAGGTAAATAAAAACTTCTGTCGTGGGAAAAAGTATCCCACTTTTCCCCATTTTGTCACACTCCGGAAGCTTTAATGTATTTTCTTGTGATTTATGTGATGAATCTGTGCAAAGTAGTGCATTGTTGTACAGTTGAATGAAAATAGTTTTCAGATTTTGGATTTAAATCCAGATTCTGTTGTCTGGGTAACTATTTGTTATGCACTTTATAAATATTGCCCTTGAGAAGATGAAAGCCATAAGAAGTTGCCTCGAAATCATGTAGGGAAGCAGAGCAAACATATAGAAGACAGTTCTTTAGTTTGATGACACCAAAATCAAAGTTATACATTATAGAATTAATAATAAAAAAAAAAAACTTCAACATTTCAAAATCACAGATTACCTTTAATACTTTATCATTTAAAGTCTTCCTGCATCTCTCATCAACAGGAGGAGCTTGACTTCTGTGAGCGTTTGAGAGTTTTGTGCTTCAACGGGCAGCAGACAGATGATGTTGGGATGGATCGCTGAGGCAATTTATATTTTTTAAACCTTGCCTGTTTTTGCTTATATATGAAAAGAAAAATATAAGAGGACATTCATGAGCTGAATCGTGGATGTGGAGCAACATTTTTTGTCTGTTACGACAGTTGATGTTGATGTTTTGCATCTAAACCACATGTTGAATTTTTACTGCGTAAATAGTTGTTCTGTATAAAGCTTCTGTTCAACTCTTCACTTTCATCTCTCTATTTTTGTTCTTTTTTTATGTAACACAAATCCCTGCCCATAATGAGTATTTTTATATTTTTAGTGTATGTACAAATGTGATTTTTTTTTTTTTTTTTTTTTTTTGGCACAAACATTTTATTAATTTAAAAGTTAGGGGTAAAGAATTATTTTTAATCAAACATTTTATATAGAATTCTCACAGTTGTGGACATTGGAAATATTTATTGTAAATAAAATACTGCTGTTCACATACATTCAATGGGCAGTTTGTATTATGGCATCACATGTACAACCTATACATTAACATAAATTTCATGTAAAATATATTCCAATAAATCCCAGAATGTAGTGGCTTACAAAGTATTCAACCCTCTTGAACTGTTCCACATTTGTCACCGTTCAACCACAAACCTCAACGTTTTTCACCTTAACGTATGAAAGAGAAGAAAAAAATATGCAAAGTTAACTTTTTTTTTTTTTTTTTTTTTACAAATAAAAATAGGAACCAAAAATGAATGTTTGCCTCAGATCTAAAATGCAGTGAGCTTTGTGAAACTAACACTATAAATCTCACACTGAAGGCATCATACTGTGGATAAACTGGCTATTATGTAGGGGTAAATTAAAGAATAACACTACAGCTAGAACTTCAGTGGAGCAGTTTGGATGAAAGCACGTCCATGTTTTCGAATGGCCTAGTCAAAGTTGCAAAAGTAGATCCAGTTAAGATTTGAATTATTTTGCAATGAAGAATGGGCAAACATTTCCACTGAATCCAAACAAAATACCTTGGAGTTTGTGATTTTAATTTAACGGAATACAAAGAATTTCAAGGAGTGTGAATACTTCAGCAAACCACCAGAAATGCTCCACTCGTCCATCCTCAGTCGCTTCTAATAGAAATGTGAATATCAGGACTGAAATCTAAATATCTTGTGGTCCTGTCTTGTCCCAAACTTATTTTGCAATAAGTTGAATTGATTAACAAACTACACCATATTTTTATGGCTTTGGTCAATCGAAGACGCTCTTCTGATGTTAGGAGCACCTCAAAGATCCAGTTTAGGACCGCTTCCACTTTGAAAAGTCATCCTTGTCCTCCACTGCTCTTATATCACCCACAGCAATCAGCAGCTGCGCCAAATAATAAGTCACCATGACAACAATATGACCATGCTCTATTGGTGGCAAAACTTTGAAGACCTGCAGAGCCAGGGAAGCATCAGACACCAGGAAGATCAAACTCCCCAATAATGGAGCTACGTGGCCCGTCCGGATGGCTAATGCAGCCATCGTAATGATTAGGATGAAGTAGATCCCTACGCCAGGAGTCAGTAGGTCAGAGTTTGGTGCCTTCTGCAGGAACGGAAAAAGGTAGATGTAGAAAGCTCCTCCCACGATTATGAGGACCAGATGCAGAAAGCGGTTCAAGGACGAGGAGGAGGAGGAAGAATACGTTGTATAACTACTGGACAGGAAGGAGAAGGAGTAGAGCAGATGAGCCACAGCGAAGGCACCCATTCCTGAAACAGATGGTTGATTTGCAACATTAGAAGCAAAAACAATCTGCTCATGATTAAAACAAAATTATCTTTAACAATTGAGGGAATTGTGCTGCTAATTTAGATTTAACTGAAGACCCTTACCATGGATGAAAAGCTCAGGCCACACCAAGCAGCAGTCCCCAACAGCAGAGAAGATCAGCCCCCCTGCCACACCCAGGACACTCTGCCCTCCGTTCCAGCTCAGGACCACCGCGGCCAGCAGCAGAGTCGGGGCCGCTTTGACACCTGCGGACACTACTGATGGGACCAGATCAGGAGTCCAAAGGTAGAAGTATAAAGCCGAGGACAAAAAGAAGGGCAAAAGGGAGAGAAGAAGGGCACAAGACTGGAAAAGAGAGACAAATAACAGCAATATTTGTCACATTTTTCTTACTAGACTTTAGTCAGCTTAATTAATTCAGTTTTTTTTTTACAGAGGCATTAAATTACAAAAAAGAAAGAATGGGGTAAAAAATACCATGTTTCTCCTTCGTCGCTTGTCATAGGCATCAGTCTCAAGGATGTCCATTTTCACGCTGTTAGCTGAGTTTTCTCTTTTTCTTCACTAATGAATAATAATCTGCTTTAACTGACACCAGCATGCAGTCCTCAGATGTTCCCTGCGTCCCTCGCCTTGAATCTGCGCCGTTCCTCTCAGTCCGCTGGACTTCCACGAACATGAACTTTAGACCGGTCCTTCCGGTCTGATTGCTCTCTGATAATCAATGTTCTCCTCGTTTCAAGTTTTCATGGACAAACAGCTGACCTTTCACCTTTCCAGCGGTAATATGTTGATGACATGAGCAAATAGGGGGCAAAGTCAAACTGCGTGTTATAGCTGAGAATCTATATGTGCAGTATGGTCAAAAAGTTTAATTGGGTAAAACTGAAGAGAGATCATGGATATCATTTAGAAATCTGACTTTTTGCTTCAGAATCCGTTTGCGACAAATGATGCACAGGATGACAGAAGTCCACGACCTTTAATGCCCCTCGTATTCTAAGAAATTCAATAACCTTCTGTCTTTTTATTGTCCCTGGATTATGGATCTGAAACTGAAATCCAAGTGCTTATAGGAAGAGCACTCTGTCTAATACTGTCCAAGGCAAACAATGATTAACTGCAGCTGCTCAGAGTCAAACTTTGTCCTTAGTTTTCCCATGATTCCTTGTTTTGAGTTGTATCTGGACATTGCTCTTCAGAGAAGGAGACATACCTGTGGAGAGGCATACAATAATCAGGTAAAGGAGACCTGAAAACAGAGCAATGATGTTAGAGCTTCAGGTTAAAAAGGACGTGAGCATACGTAATTGTTATTGCAGTGTGGATTTTTGTTATTCTTCTGTCATCTGCACAGATTATGGACACTAATTCTTCCACTCTGAGAGTTGGAGTTGTAGGATATGGACACCTAGGTATGAAGCCCATAGTCACACTCTTCGGAGGACTGACTATTGTTTGTCTGACGGCATGTGGTTGGATGTGTATGTGGTTTAGGGCAGTTCCTGGTGGACAAACTCCTTGAAGCTGGAGCTGGTCTTGGTTTGGTTCTGGGTTTTGTCTGGAATCGGAATCCCAACAAGCTCATGGGTTCAGTCCCTGCTGAACTGATACTTGATGACCTGTCGTCCTTCGCAAACAGGTTTAAATGCACGCACGCGCACTATCACCAAGTGAAAAAAAAAAAAAAAAAAAACGGTTAGAAAAAAAGGGAAAAACATCAGAAGGTTGTTTTACAAAACCAGCATAGCGGACTAAGCCGGGATTTTTCGGATATCCTGGCTAGCCTCGATTCGGTTTTACAAAATCAGTAGCACATGAGTTACCATGGTGATTTATCCTAAGCAGCGCCTGATATAGACCAAGCTAACTACCAGGCTTAGTAAATCCTGGAGCCTTATCTGTTCAGTGAGCAGTCACACCCATCAGAAACCAGCATGTTTTGTCAGTGATTCCGTTTTCTTATTTATTTGTTTTGGTCTTTTTTTTTTTTTATAAACCTGTATGAAAATACCATTGATTCATCTTGACTTAAAAAGTACAATATAAGTCACGAATATTTAAAACATGCACTTATTTACATCATAAACATACCTTGTGCCTCCATCAAGGGGGCAGTAAGATGCATTGTTAAAACGTATCTTCTTGTCTTTTAATTGCCGTTAAGCTAAATTTGCGCTAACAGTTAAACAGGACGTTGCTCCTTCAAAATAAAAGTATCACAACACAAACAGGAAGTTCGCCATAGTCAAAACTAATTAAGATGTTTTATCAGGATGCTTCACATATACTGAAAATGTTCTTATATTCAGTATTTAAACAATAAGAATTGTTTGCTGACAGACTCACACATTATTTGCTCAGTTCCGTAAATGACAAATAAATTTATGAAGGCTATGATTATTACGTTTTTTTTTTTTTCGCCAAGAAACAAATTTTAGGTTAATGGCGCTATTGTTTGCTAATATTGCATCAGTGTTTCTGACGTGTTTCAATTCCTCAAAAGTTGCAGTTGCAACAGTAGAAGACAAAGTGAGATATGTGGAAGAAGGTGTTATAGCTAGATCAGAATATTGTTGAACTATTTGGCCTACATGCAAATAGTATGCTGTAGAAATGCAAGTCAGAGTTACTGGGAAGATGGATGGCACTAAAGACGGGGTAGTCCAGGGAGTAAACTTGATTTAAAGGACTGGTTTAGATGGATGCATATTCCTGTGAACGACTAAGTCAAACTTCAGACCTCATTCTGACTGAGAAACTGTAACAATTTCTGAAAATTTATCTCAACAGATTATTGGTTTCATCCAGTTTGATGGAACTTGAAGTATTTTGCTACAAGTAATGACAAAAATATCAAATGTATGTAGTTGGCTGAGACCTATGAAAGACTTGCAGCAGAAGAACCAATTTACTACCTCAAAGCTTTGTGTAAACATGCACACCATACCTTTTAGACTTACATTTATTAAAATTTTCACAATTATGCTCCATTACCTTGTGTTGGTCTATAATATGAAATCCCCCCAAAATGTATTTAAGTTTGTGGTCGCAGTGTACACTGAAAAAGTTCACAGTGCATGAATACTTTTACAAAGCACAATCTTGATTATATTAGAAATACTTGTTACAGTTGTTTGCTGGTGGTTTTACAGGCGGTGTGATGTGATTGTAGAGGTGTGTCATCCACAGATTGTGAGAGATTTTGGACTCAAATTTCTCTCTGAGGCTCACTTCATGGTGAGGCTATTTTCATTTATAAATAAAATACAAACTTAGCTAACATATTACATGCTAGATTCTGGAGTTTTGTATTGCTTTTCTAATTAAAAGACTACAAAGAGATAAATCTTGGGCACAAGGATATTTGTAAAATGCTTATACTTTGCCAACTGCAGTTTTAAAACAATGTTAATGAGATGGATGATTAGCCAATTGAAAAATATAATAGGGCTCAGTTTTCGTAAACAACAGGAAAATGGATAATCATTCCACTTGACTATAAACTCTGTATTAATATATAATAAACTTCACAACACGTTAAACATTTTAGGTGGGCTCTCCATCTGCCCTTTCTGATCCCGATCTGAACCAGAAACTGCACCAGACATCTCTACAACATGGCAGGACGCTTTATGTCCCCAGTGGTGCGTTATGGGGAGGCCAGGACATCCAAAGAATGAACGATAGTGGGACATTAAAGGTATGCCTATGCCTGCACTTTTAAGATTTAATAAACTGCTAGAGAAAGCTGCTTATTTTAATGTCTTAACTGTGCTCAGTTCTGTTATGCTTAACAAAATTCAAACCATATGGAGTTACTTGTGTTTTTGTAAGACTCATATAAGAATATTAGCAACAGATTTTTTTCCCCCATCTAGAAATGTTTCTGAGAAATGTATGGAATGTCTTCAGGC
This sequence comes from Girardinus metallicus, assembly GCA_903067095.1. Lineage (NCBI taxonomy): Eukaryota > Metazoa > Chordata > Actinopteri > Cyprinodontiformes > Poeciliidae > Girardinus > Girardinus metallicus. The sequence goes on from CAEGAE010050408.1 coordinate 9,089, forward strand.
TTTGTTCATAAGAATGTCCAAGCATCCGTCGTGCTTTCGACTGACAGGAGACGTCCTCAGTGACTGGTCAGAAGGAGAGGGCAGGCGGGTTTTGTTGAGAGGCTCAGTGGCAGACCTGTGTCCTCTCGCTCCCAACAACGTCAACACCATGGCGGCAGCAGCCGTGGCGGCAGGAAAGCTCGGCTTTACAGGTGTTCAGGGAGAGATCGTGTCAGACACAGCGTGGGTCTTTTTAGCTTACAAATCAAAACCAGGACAGCTGATCATTTCTGTCTGAACAATCGGGCTTTATGTCTTACTCGCCTCAGGCTAAAAGACTTTCATGTGGTGGAGGTGGAGGCGACTGGGCCTGATGGGTTCTCAGTGCACACAGTGAGGAGGAATCCAGCCAAACTCGGCGCAGTGACTGGCAGCGCAACATACAACTCCTTCTGGAACAGCTTACTCAGTGAGTCCTATGTGGTTTCACTCAGTTTTATATTTTATGTGACAGACTGACACAAAGTAGCTCATCATTTCGACATGGAGGGAACATGATGGATGGTTTTCAATGTCTTTACAATTAATGTCTGTATTTATTAAACTTCTGAGGTCAATTTGTTGCAGTCTATGGTATTTATAGGTATCAGAATAGAAGCGGGTGGATTCAAATGATAGCCACACTTTTCAGATTTCTAGTTGAGATACCTTTTGAAAACTATGTGTCATTTTCCATCACCCTCACAGTTGTGCTTTAGTTTGTGTTCTATCACATAAGAAGATGAATGTAAGAAAATATTATAATGTTCCAAGAATGTATAAAACAATTAATTGGATTAATCATAATTAATCTATTATTGAAATAATTAATTTAGTAAGTGATGAATCTTTAACTGGAGTCAGACTCAAAAAGAGGTGAAATGCTTAAAATAAGTAACATATTCAGAGCAGCAATTAAGTCAAAACTGTACAAAATATATACACATTTTGCATTTAGGATACAAACACCTCTCTGTAAATATATGTTGTCCCAAAACTCCTCATTTTGTCTATTCACCCTGTTGAAATTCACTAAAGGAATGACATTTTATTGCATTTTAGTTTTGTTTATTTTAAAATGAAATGAAATGGTTTATTTACATCTTTAAAAAATCTGTTGAATGTGCCAATCAATTAATTGTCAGAATAATCGATAAATTAATCAGTTACAAAAAATAATCGTTATTTGCACCCCTAATTCCAGGGAATTAGTATCCCTAATCATTAGAAAACTGCAAAATTAGTAGTTTTGTAAAGAACAGTAAAATACTGTTCTTTACAAAACTGCTCCATGTTCTTCAGGCTTTGATTAAGTTTGAAACGTTTCTTTTATAAAAATGAGTCCAACTTTTTGTTCTTCTCAGTTTGCAGAGGTCACGGTGGCAGAGTTTACTTGTGCTGAACCATGGAGGATTACCTGCAATGTAGGAGGAAGATCCCCGACCAAATTCCAGATAAATTAAAGAGCTCAGGATGGATACGCTGCATGTATTGTGGATCTCTACATTAGCGCGTTACTTGGCTTTGTAAACTTGCCGACCTTTCAATGTGTTTCAATTAACTGAAATCTTGGAATAAAACAAAAGACAGAAATCATGTGTAAAATACTAACAGATATAGAGCTTTCAATTTTATTTTACTGGAGCAAACAATGTAACTCATACTGAGGAAAGACAGTGACAGTAAAACCATCATCCAACCTGCATCTTGCTTCCCACAGAGCGCAATTCTTCTTCCCTTCTTTCCTCTTTCACAAATAAGTACTTCGTTGAACAAGATAAACTACCTCCACACAAGTGCATATGTTGACAGGTAAATGGACGTGAAATATTGCTGATTAGTATCCCTAATCATTAGAAAACCGATACAATAAGGCAAAAAAAAAACAAACTATGGAAAAAACACATGATGCTGAGCTCAGGGAGAGGTTTTGCATTTTCTTACTTCTACTGCTACTTATTACTGGGCATGTATGCGCTCCATCTTTTTCCAATCTGGGACATTTTGCTGTAAAAAGGCAATTGCAAAAAAGCTGGAAAAAAAGAGAGCAAGTTTTGCTTTGAATGAAGAAAAATGACAAGCTTGTAAAAAGAAGGAGGTTTATGCCATTCTATTTCTCCTCATATTGACCCTAGAATCTAGAATAAAGCCCCTCTGCTACTCTTGTTACCTTATTAATGCTTTATATCTAAATTATTTACCATTAGCTCCACAAAACAGGGTCATTTTAATTCACTGGTTCCTGTTTCTATGTTTTCAGCCTACTACTGGTTGCAGTGCTGGTGTGTTTGAAACGATACCAAAAACTGGCTGACAGTTTTAAGGTTCTGAGGTACGCATTGGTTGGGAAGACACAGACAGTGATGCATTTTCTTTTTTCACAGAAAGCCACGACTAAAGTAAACACACACATAAACACAGCTACACCCATTTGTCAAGTTTGTAGTGCAAGGATGACTAATGATTGCAACAGGAACAAAAAAAAGTTTCACTTGTGAGGTTCAGCATGTATTATAATGCATACGAGTGTGTGCGCCTCAGTTTTTCTCGCTCGCCTCGTCCTCGCCGTTCCCGTTGCCCCCGAGGACGGCTTTGCCTTTAACCGGTATGGTATAGGGCTGGCGGATGTTCACGCGGTCCTTTTCGGCCTCAAGCTCCTCGTCGTAACGTTCGTCCTCTTCGTTGTCTTCCGCCTCGCTGTGGTGCGGGGAGGAGTGACGGGACAGAGCCGGAGACGGAGGCACAGAGGCTGGTCGAGGGTAGTGGAAACCTGAAGCCTAAGGAATGAAGCAGGATCACTTTTAAAAACTGTAAATTAAGAAACAAACAGGACTAAAATAATCATTTTCAGAACTTTTTCCACCCTTAACATGACATGCGTACAACATTTGAAAGAGGGTTATAAGCTACTTTCTATTTATTTTTGGTGTCTTTTTTTACATCATAAAATCCTGGCATTTTAACAGAGGGCCTTGAAGTGTTTTTAATAATTCTTCAGTCAAAATGTCACATAATCTTACCGAGGAGGGCTCTTGAGGGTCGTAAATGTAGGTGCCTGGGAAGGCTTTAGCCAAGGCCATATGACGAGCAGCTATGTAATACTAAAGCGGAAGAGAAGGGCAAAAATGTCACTTAAGTCAGCGGCTAAAAGATTACGTTCAGGATTTGTGTCCATACTCTGCCAAGGTATCTCCAGTCCAGGAGGTCACTCAGGCGCTCTGTGCGATTCCTCTGTATGATCCGCTGGCGTCGGCTCTGTTTGCAGAACTGGAAAAGGAAGGAAGTGAGCTGGTTGCACGATTCATCGACACCCTTGTAGCGCCGGTCAAGGATGTAAATACCTGTCGGGCAAGGGCATAATGAGAAATGTGATCTTTCTAATCAATGTGTCGATAACTTTTGAGAAATGAAAGAAAGTGAGTAAAGATACACACCGTACGCTGAAGGGTCTGCTATATGTTCCTCCATGAAACATCCGAAGCCTGACAGATTAGTGGATATGGATGGAATACCCATCACTGTGCACTCAGCTGTCAAATGACAGAAATATTACAAAGTGAGTCAAGTATAACACAATAAACATATCCAAGATATCAGCATCCATGTGTCATACCTGGTGTATAACCCCAAGGCTCATAGTAAGAAGGGAAGACACCTAGGTGGCAACCTCTGACAAACTCCTCGTAATCCATGGGAAGCAGAGGAGACGTGGACGAAAGGAACTCTGGGTGGAAGATGATCTGTTGAGGAAGGACAAGCTTTTCAGAACAAGTGACTGCAGCCTTTCTCAAAGACTAGTTTTCAACCTAAAGAGAAAACTAGTCTTAGTTTACAACGCAAGGTACCTAAAAGGTTGCACAGTGAGAGCTTGATCATAATTATTAAGCCCTCACAACAATTTGTATTGTTTTTCACTCAAAATTTCTTGTGTGTAAAAAAAATACACAAGAAAAATGCAACCATGCTTTTCTCCACCAAACATGCCTAACTGCTGGGTTTAAACCCTGCTAGGACTGATAAATGGACTGAATATTACTTTTAATACCGACCACTCAACACCTTTTTCACAACAGCCACTTTCACCCTATCACACTCACCAACATGAATACATGTTATTTTGAGGAGTATCAGTGAGCTCCACTGTAGTTTTAACTTTGTCCTCTTGGGGGGACACACACCTTAGGAACAATGTCCATGGTTGTCATGGTGATCCTGCCTTTTCTGGGCAGTTGGTGTGTAAGGAAGATATGGAGCAGCTGCAATGTCATGGCCCGTTTACGATTTCTTGGATATTACTCTCATTTTCTGAAAAACTATTATAAAACAATCTGGAACAGTGAAGAGATGCCTAAGAACCAGAAGATAATCTGTGTGTTCATGTGGAAGTCTGACGACAGCTCGCTGCCTCCATGTAATTTCTTTTAAACAGTGCTTTGCCATATACATTTTTTTATGTATATCCAATAAATGAAGTACAGTGTACAACCGATTTATAGGGCAAGCCTCCCATTTTGTCCCTTACCTTGACTCGGTCAGCAGAGCTGTTGAAAAGGCCGATGCGGCGGACGCAGTTAAGGATGGGGTCGCTGCTGTCCTCCAGCATGTTGTGGGTGCAGACTGGAGGCTGGCACTGCCTCTGAGTCGCAAAGATGGCACGTTTCATGATGGTGAAGTCTTCTTTGTCCAGCATCTTCGACACATCTGGCAGCTGACCACTGAAAAACACGTAGGAACAAAATTTCTTTCAGTTTTGGTCTCATCTGACTGAAGCACGTTCTTCCACATGTCTGCTGTGAGATCTTATGGCTTTCTTCTTCACACCATTTTCTAAAAGCCAGTGATTTGTGGTTATAATGTTAAAAAAATGGAATATAATAATTTCTGCAAGATTCTCTAAAGCTGGATCTAACAAAATAGATGAGTTATTTATACGCTTCATGTTTTTTTTTATGAAAAGTGCATTTAGTAGCTTTTGATAATGTGCAGACAGACATTGCTGAACATGGTGGAACATGGTGAACTTACACTAGGAGTGATTCATAAAGTTTCTTTCCAAAGCGCTCTTTCACAATCTGGGCTGTATCCCTGCGAGGAGAGACAGAAATGGAAATATCTTTAGTCACATAAATGGAAGTAGGAAAGGCAGATATTAAACATTTATAATCACCATAGCTGCTTCCGTACTGCTTGGCCCTTCAGCGTCTCCACATTGAAGTTGTTGGTCCGAGCTGGCATGATGAAGAAAGCTATAACGGTCACATCACTGTGGTTAACCTGAGGAAGAGCACAGAATACAGTTCAGTTCTTCATACCTGAGGTTTAACACATTCAGCAGAATCACTTCACTTACTCTCAGTAGATAGTTGAGTCTGGCTAAAGCCTCGAGGAAGATGTCGGCTCCTTTGTTGGAGAATTCATACCTTCCTGCTATGAAAAGGAACAGACACTTGTCCAGGTTGAAGTCAAGGTTCCTGATGGTAAACACAAACTGTGATAAGCGAGAGATTATTTTCCAATTCTTAGTATTCCAAATCAAACTCGGCAGTAACAGACTGAACGGATTCACTGCAAATCTAGTTTTTAGTGCAAATAGCCTAGTCCAATTGAAATAAGACAAAACTAACTTACAAGTAACTTTTCATCAAGATTATTATTTCACTTATAACAAGACATTCTCCATGTTACAGGTGAAATAATCTGCCATTGGAACTAGTACCATTTCCTCAATATTAAGGAATTAGTTACTTAAACAAGTTCTGAGATCTTACTAAAAAGTTACTTGCATATTAGTTTTATCTTATTTCAAGTGGACTGGGATATTTGCACTAAAAACTAGACCAATATTTGGTAAGATTTGGTGTTTTTGCAGTGTTCAGACTGTCCACTGTCCTGCGGTGTCATGTTGTCAGGACTGACCCATAGAAGTGACCCCTGACAAACTCCTGAATGCGATTCTTGCTCTGAGCATGGAGGTTTTGAAACTCATGCATAGCAGAGAACTTCTTCACATTGAGACCATTTGGAGTGACGATGTCTGAGGACAAACGTGAAGAACCATAAACACATTTCATCCATAATCAAGGAGGTGTAATTTTCCTTTTCCTGACAGCTGAGTCCAACTTGACATACCAGGTTTTCTCTTGAGCAGGAACTCGGCCTCGATGGCTGTAATTTGTGACACAGTGGTGAAGACGTGAGCGCAGTGTGCAGCTGCTCGCTCCAGACAGTAGCGATGGTAAATTTGCCGATCTCCGGCTTCTTTATCCACATTGAACTGATCAGAGCATAACGGAGGAAGAACATCGTGTAAACCGCTTTTGCAGACTCTTAAAATCAGTAGCACTCCACTAAGCACTCACTAAAACAATCAGCCTTTTATCTTCCTTTCATGTTAAAAAAAATAAATAAATTTGAGACATTCCTTTCCTTATCAAATGTCAGAATAGAAAAAGTAACAAAGATGTACCTCTGCCAGGTTGTTGTAGAAGTCCACATTTCCGGCACACAGGTAGCGACCCAGCAATGTAGCATGGGTGGTGAAAATAGTTGCAACAGGAAGCTGTCTTTGTCTGCACAGCACCAGGCCCAGACCTGCCAGCCACTCATGGAACTGGGCTACAATGTGTGGAGGATCCTCAGACTGAGCCGCATACTGCAATATCAGGAAACACAACTTAAATGGCATGCAAGCATCAGCAGAGTTTATGCATATTTGTATGTACATTTTCAGCAGAGGTGGGTAGAGAAGCTGAAAATTTGGAAAAAGTAAGGTCCCAAGTTTGTTCTTCAGTCAATGAAGTTACTTACAGTGCACAGAGTGGCCAAACCTGTGCACTGGTTTGGCCACTCATCTACCCAAACATCTACCAGGTTTTTCCCCTCTTCCTTTTGAAGTGAATATTCAGGTTCGGCTTCCAAAAACCATGAAAAAATGCTACTATACCTAGCTGTAGGATTCCGCTCTGATTTTTTGAATGTCATTTCTTCTACATTTAATATGTTCACTAATTTAAATCATGTCAGATTTTCAAGGTTCAAAATAAATCAAAAAGAAATATTTCATTCTAATTATCTATTAAGAACTTTCTATCAGATTTTAAGTATGGTTACTTTGAAACTTGTATGCTATTTGTAACCTAACGACTAGCATACAAGTTTATAAATTTGTATGCCGTTTATAAACTATAGATTTTATCATATAGTTTTGAAGCAATTTCACTTCTCTTCCCAGTTTTCTGTTTAATTTTTGCCTTCATTTTTTTCCCCACACAAACTCATAAAATCACAATTCATCTTTTTCTTCATGTCTCCTCCTGGTATTTTACCTTTCACCGATTTAAGTAAATACAATAAAAAAAAAAGTGACTTTCTTATCAAATTTTTACAGTACACACACAAAAAAACCTGCTTCTGACCTCTCCCAAGAGCCAGGCGGTGAGGAAGCCAAACAGAACGGCATCGTTGGCCTCACGGTCGAACCAAGGCACGCCGATGGCACAGAGGTCCCACAGCTCGCTCTTCCAGCGGTCCAGAGACCAGGCGGTGAATCCGACATCAATCAGAACTACGTATGGACTCCCTTCAATAAGCCACCGGCCAAAGTAAACCTGCGAAAATATACAGATTAAGTTTGAAGTTTAAAAATAATGTGCGGCAACACATTGACTGGTGAAGGAGAGCTCCCAGAATATCAATCAATCCAGTTTATTTTTGTATGGCGCATTTCAGCAACGAGGCAGCTCAAAGTGCAAAAATACAAAGTCATTAAAGACACCAGACAGTCAACAATTGAGAAAACCAGAAACAAAAGTTACATTTTGGCGAGTGCCATCATCAAAATCGTCAACACAGATCAAAATGATGGTGAGCGTTTCATTGATTATGGTTCAAAATCTACTCCGAACAGTTGGTTTTTTGGTCTAGATTTAAAGGAACTAAGTGTTTCTGCTGTTTTGCAGTTTTCCGGAAGTTTGTTCCAGATTTGTGGAGCATAGAAGCTGCATGCTACTTCTTCCATGTTTGGTTCTGGTTCTGGGGAGGGAGAGCAGACCAGAAACAGAAAACCTGAGAGGTTTGGAAGTTTCATACAACAACAGCAGATCTTTAATGTATTTTGGTGCTAATGTAATTTTTGGTAAATAAATCATATGAAAATGTTCCTCATTAGTGAATACTTTTGTTAGGCATTACATTTTTCTTTCATTCTTTCCAACTGTAAACTGTCTCTGGTTGACTATATTTTAGTTGTTATTGTTTATATTAAATCACAATCAAGAAAAATATATTGCTTATAGCTTTACCTGAGTCTGTCTGAGTAGTTATTCATATCTGTAAATGACTGAAACAACAATTAATTCATTCATTTTAATCCGTTTCATTATGCTCTGATGCTTGAGCCTAAGTGAACATTTTACAGGCTTTGTTGAATCGACTGCACTCATTCTTTAAAAATAGCCCGACTGCAGCTTCTAGCTTTGACACCTAATACCACAGCGAGCTTTGAGTGACACAGCGAAAACCTTAAAACTATCCCAATCAGTCTTCTATTTCTGGAAAGCATCTGTGGGAAAGAGAGTGGGACACCGATACAGCTCATAACCTTTGTAGGGAAATGTCACCAGCTTTCGAGATGTCATCAGCAACACTAGACTTTGCAGACAGGGAGCGACTCGAATTAAAGAGGGGGTCTGATCACGTTTCATCGACCACTTTCAAAGAATCCAATCAAATTTCTCATTTATAATCACTGCAAGCAAAAATGCTTATCCATGCGAGGAATGTATGCGTGTCTAGTATGTATGATAGTACCTTACAGCCACTGGCGTTCATTTTATCAATGGTCTGCTTCAGCACAGGATTGGTTGGCTCGATCAGCTCCACTTGGGTGCGCACGTTGCTCTCCACGTAGGGACCCACCAGGAAATAGTTCTCCCCCCATTCCTCCGCGGTCATACGGGCTTTGGTCTGTATGACTGTGTAGATCCCTCCAACTTAAAGCAAGCCAGATAAAAATCAGTCAAGCCAGAGTCAAAGTTTTCCTATTTACTTTTATAATCTAAAACAAATAAAAGTCTGAATTTTAGATTTTAAGGCAGGAAACACGAGGAAACTTACCTTTGTTGGCTACCTCCCATGCAATTTCAAAAAGTACAGCATCCTCCAACTCAAACTCCTCGTCCCACTCGTCAAGTCCTGATAGGGACGTGACAGACAGGCTGCGAGCCAGCGGCATGCTGGGTAAATATAGAAACACACTCCTTACTACTATGTAGACACAAAACGTGACTCTCAGGCAGTCCCACAGGTGGCATTTTGAAATCATAAGGGGACAAAAAAAACCTTGAGACATGAGACATAAAATGTTTCAGCTCTATTTGTCAGACTTTACATTTACCATTTCAGTTCAGTTTGAATCAAGCTGCTCTTTGCTGGAGCACAAGCTTTAACTTCTACTATAACACATTATGTGAAATGCTGTCAACTTCCTCTTGACTAAGTTCGACATTTGCTAACTGTGACGTAAACCCCACCTTTCTCAATTCTGTCAAATATTTGACTCATTTTTCTGAATCATAATTTGAACACACACTTTTTTTCTGGTCACTTCTTAACCAGAAGTGTTAAGAAGTGACACTTCTGGCATATGGTTTCTGTTTTCGACACAAACCTATGGTAAGGCACTGAGAAGTAGCCAATTATAAAAGAAGAACAGGTTTGTTTACTGATATTAATTTACATCTCTTTTTAATAGCATTTAAAATCTACTCAAATTTGACCATCTCTGTCTTTTTTTTTTCTTTTTTTTTTTACATATGAGGGAAATAAATATTGCATACTATGCATTATTTTGAATAATCTGAACATTTGATTTGCAATGCTTCAATTTTAGGTTTACATTTCACAACACCAAGGTCCTCTAGGGCAGGGCATGATTTAGACATGTGGATTCTTCCTGCTTGAGTGAATCAGTGAAATTACAACTTACTATCCTTTACTGTGTAAGACAGGAAGTGGTTGCAAAAGAGGCATACGTGGTCAAGTACAAACATGATCAGGTGGCTCTTATTTTGGCATGATCTGATGTTCTCCCTATGAAATGTTGTAATCACATGGAGCTGAGACACATGGGAAACTACAAAGATGGGCCACAGGAACATGCAGCAGGGTGGGGGAGGGTATTTGCCCCAACTTATGGAGTTGTTTTACCCACACCTTTTTATGTATAGTCCCATTTCCATTATTTTTGTGCACATACAAATAGCATGCAGACTGTGGAAAGGATATCCTGAATTGTATCTACATAGACACAGACTGACCTTAGGCCTAAACAGAGAAGACCACCAACAAAGCAGCTATAGGGGACCTATACAATCTGATGTGTAATGTCCTTGATTAATCTATACTATATGTAGAGCAACATTCCACACTGAATTTGCAGACTTAAATAAAAGAAAATTAAATACAAGTAAAGTAGCAAAAGAACAGGAAAACTTTACTGGAGGTATTTTGAGAGTAAACACCACATGTTGAAGCTTAACTTAGTGGCCCCTCAGCTCCCTGTAGGAAGCCACTTCTTACAGATGGTTTCTGATGGATAGAGTCTTATCTGCTCAACAAGTAACCAGTTCATGGAGCATAGCTTTGTGCTTGTATGGCCTAGCCGAGACGTGTGCACCTTCATGGTAAGTGTAGAAGGCCCGTGCGAACTTAAATAGACTGTTGTGGAAATAACTCCCTAAAATGCTCTTTAAATTCGCGAGCAGAGCTCTCCGTTTGCACAGCAGTATGCCGACGTGCGAATGCTTCAGCTCCTTTAATGAGTTGGTGAACGTGACATGAAGCACCTACAGCAAAGCTCACTGAGAGAGGCCGAGTCCGAGAGAGTGTCCCCCTTCATAAGCTCGTCAACAACCGCGGAAGACAAAATACAAAGGTCGACTCACCCTTCGGTTGTGTCCCAACTTCAAGAAGACGGACTAAACATTGGCAGCTGTCGCGGTCACTCCGTAAAACAGTGTAAGCTAGGGAGGGAGAAAAGGGGGCGGCGGCTTTGGTTAAATGTCACCGACTCACATTGGTTTGCTGCAAAACGCTGGGAAGATCAAGAGAAGGAGGGCTGAAAGCGGAATCCCTGCTGACGCGTTATTCATTAGCTTCACGCCTATTGGTTGAGTGTTCGTCACTTTCTCCGCCTTCCCATATGATGAGAAGATGATTGGATGATTTCTTCATTAGAGGCACGAGATTGGGTGAGAAAAATTAACGGGGTTTAGCTTTTTTTATTTAAATGGTTAACTTTCTAAATTTAGGCATAAATGAACTTTTTGCTTGAATGTGACCATTGTAATAGACTTTTGAAATATATATTTTTTATTAAATCATATGTATTTATTTACTCATGTTGTTTGTTCCCTTGTTTATGTTTATCTGTCCTACAATGTGCTGAATGTTAACATGTGTAAAAAGGCTCCCCGCCTAAGGCTGCATGGCTGGGGGACAAGGTAGGAATAAAACAATACAAATAATTTATCTACCATTATGGCTTGAGTAAGGTTTTTATTAATTTTTTGCATGTTCTATTGTAAACTCACAAAAAACAAGCACTTCTGTATGAATCACAATTAAGACTGGAAATATTCTGCAAACATGTGAGCTTTTCAAAATAAAGCGGAGACAAAGGAGGCACGGAATGGAACTACACAGGGTCAGTTTTACAAACAATTGAACATGGGAGATCTTCCATTCTAAAAGGAGACTTCACTTCCTTTCTTACACCACATTATTCAGTTATACATTATTCCAGTCTTACATCACAAATGGGTGATGTAAAAAGTCTTAGTTTGGCAGTTTCAGAAAAACCAAAAGGTGTCTAAAGAGAAAAATCATAACAGGAATGTAGCAGTGCATCCTGGGTTATTTGATGCATGTCTGAATATCTTGTCACAGCCCAATTTTCTATTTCTTGTTATCTAAGTCTGTTGGCCCAGATCTGCTTAAGTGTCAGAGCATTTCATCATCCTGCTCTGTGACCTCTGACCTCACCGTGTACATGTGATTCAGTAAATAGCTAAAGCACCACAAACATTGAGGTATGTATAAAACAAACCTATTTATTTTTAAAATTGTCTGCTCTCTAAATGTCTTACTATGACAGCTGCTGGAATGCTTCTCATCTGAAATAACAGTGGACCAGATGCAAGTTCTGTGAGCTAAAGCAAAAATATCCCGGTGTAGGATAACCACTTCCCCACAAGTCTGGTAATACTGCAAAAACATAGCATAAACATGCAAAATCATCAACTTTTGATCTTTTCATCAACTTTTGATAGACTGACCTGCTTCTTCATAAATTAATGGTTGCTTAAAATGGCTGATGTTTAGAAGAGGTAAGTTAAGAATTGAGAAAAATATTGAAAACAATTCAATAGTTTTTATTTTCTGAAAATGTTTTAGTCCTTGTTTTGTTACAATCAAGATAAATAAATAAAAAGAAAAGAAAAGAAAATACAAAAAACAGTAAGCATGCCTGTTCAAGAGTCAGACCAAGCGATTTTAAATATGCATTTTATTAGATTTTATTAAAATACACAAACATGATCAGCTGCATGAATCCCCCCCCCCTCCCCCCCCGACATACGTTATCACATGTTAATATAAAAAAGAGAGATAAGTCTGATGGTTAAACTTGCGTTATAGTATACAGATATATATATAAAAAAACATTAGGTCAAAACTCATTCATTAATACTAAAAATGTTTGTTATTTTTGAACATTTAAAAAAGGATATAGGTCGGATGTCACGTGAATTAGTCAAGAAGACACTGTCTTTTTCTTGTACAAGGCGCAGACAAGTCTAGTTTGACTTCCTCTGCGATGCCTATGTAGTTACTCCGACTTCCGCCATATTTGTGACGTCATTGTCCGTTCCTTTAGTTTTAGACCTGGTAGCTGCGCGGAAATTTTTCCGCGCTTTCGACGACGAAACCCCACAAATTGAAGAAGAGTGGCGGGAGCTGCTGTTGGAAGGGGCTTGTAGAGGAAGATCAAGTTTTACAGGTATTTATAACATCATTAGAAACGCATCGGTCGTTGTTAATGGTTTTGGTAGATTTATCTGAGCATAAACCTTCATGTAGTTTAGAGGCATCCTAGCGCGAGACCATATTTATGTTTATATCTGCCGTTTGCTAGCTGCCTTTAGTAGCTTGTTGTGAAGATAGAAGCTGCCCTCTGATTTGAGACGAAAACCACATGTCCCATTGATAAATGATTGTGCTCACTGTGCTTAACTTAACATTGAAATGTTAAATGCGTATCCTCGAGTGCAGTTTGGCAGTTTTACAAAACAACTTAGACTCAGTCAGATTTGGTTGAATGTGCAACTAAATATTCTTTGGCTCACACCATTGCGTCTATAATATTCACCCCAGCTTCTAAAAATTTTGGAAAAATTATGTTAAACAATGCTTTGTGAAATGTTTAAAGCTTGAAATAATGTTTTATGTCTTTTTAGACTTACAACCGTATCCCTACTCTGAAACGAATGAGTATTATTGCAACGCGCTTTGCATGACTGTTGGGTTTGATGAACGTGTATTAATTTTATTACAATTTCCCCAGCTAAGGATCTGTAGATATTAACATCAGCAATCATCTGTCCTTTTTTTATTTCTCTCCAACATGTTTGCAGCATTATTTTAATATTTTCAAAAGTCTATATTTCCTCAGTCTGCGCACAATAAAGCATCCATACCGTTAGGTTTTTTTTCTGCGCTAATTAAGCATGTTCTGTCTCTCTTCTGAATTTTCTGACCTTCATATTTTGAATTAAATCACTTGCAGTTATGGACTTCAAGCGACGCAACGGTGGCCCTCTCATGGGTGGTGCATCCCAGGCCAAGCGAGGTAAAGCGACTGGTGACTGGGAGGACAGTCCATCCCAGTTTGAGGAAGAATTGTCAATGTTTGATGACGCAGAGATGGATGTGGAAGACATGGAAGGACAGGCCGGACATGATGTCATTCCCGTGGGTGAGTGTTGGGCTGACTTTAACCAAAATCTCATAATGTAATTTAGTATTAACTCCGACTTAACTTCCTGTCCTGTCAGGTGACCTTTTCTCAGCAGACCTAAACCCTCGTTGGAGAAGGCCTCCTGCCCCTTCACTGGATCCATCTTCAGATACATTGGTGTTCCAGCAGATTGATCTCGACTATTACCTGGGTAGATATTAAGAAACATAAAATACATCTAGATAATGCAAGAAAATTCTATTAAACATCTAAAAGAGACGGATTATGTTATGTACGATGACAGAAAACGATGTGTGTTGTTTTGTCGTCTATTGCAGGTGGCTCTATAGCTGGAATGCCTGGTCAGTCACAAGGAAAAGCTCCTATCATTAGGATGTTCGGTGTAACAGATAGTGGGAACAGTGTGTGCTGTCATGTTCATGGCTTTGCGCCTTACTTCTATGTTCCTGCACCAAGTGGTGAGTGTTTGACTTTTAGCTGTAGTTTATATGATAAGGTGGATCTTCTGCAATACTTAAACTGGCAGAAAAAGCAACAATTGTTATCTGACTTGTCAAACATCTGTATAGTTTATCCCTGTTAGGTACAAAATACTGCAACTGATCTTACAATGATAATTTTTTGCTCTTTTTTTTTTTAAGGGTTCACATCTAATTACCTGGAAGAATTTAAAAGAGAGCTGAACTCTGTTGTTCTTAAGGACATGCGCTCCAATAAGGACAACATCTCGATCACAGTGCTTGCTGTGGACATATGCCGTAAAGAGAGTAAGTATATAGAAATTGAGCTTTTAAAGGACTTTACTAGCTGTCATAATTTCCGATCATTCTGTTGGAAAAATATGGAATCTATAAACAAATAAATCAAAATTGGAATAAAAGCCTTAATCAGAGTTGTATTTATTATGCTTGTTACTTTCTAGCAATGTGATTTGATAAAAAATGTTATTCCAATCTCCTCTCTTCTTTCAACTAAAGGCATATATGGTTACCACGGACAACGCAGCATCGATTTCTTGCGGATAACGATGGCGATGCCTCGTCTCATCGCACCTGCAAAGCGGCTGCTGGAGCAGGGCTTTAAGTTCGGACCTTTTCCCATTCAGAGCTTCCAGGCTTATGAGGCCAACATAGATTTTGAAATCAGGTGGGTATGCTTTATTAAAAAACAGAGAGAAAAGAGTGTTAAATGAATAGTATTTTTTACTAAAAAATTCTATAAAGAAAAAAACTTATTGTTTCTACATCACAAGAATAAATAATTCCTATATAATAAACTCCTTTAAAGGCTGATTTCTTCACACTTTGTATCTTCTACAATCCAAAATATCAGCACAATTGATGCAGTGTCAATAAAGTTGTCCATAATTGTAAGGTGGGAGAAAATAATTGATTTATGTTTTTAAAATGTATTTATAAATAAACAAGTGTGACAGAGGTATTAAAGCATATCAATGCTTTAGAATAGGTTTAGAGTCTGGATTAAAACCTGTAAAGTATTGTTCACAGATGCTCACCATCTAATTTACCTGAGCTATTTTATTAAAGCAAGTAAGCAAACATGTAAGGCATTAATACAAATTCATGCCACACTTTTCAATTTAATTTTTCCCATTCACTTCACAATTTTACATCAATACCCATATCCTAATGAAATACATTGCGGTTGACATGGAACAAAACCAGTTCACACTGACTAAAGAACATGGCAGGTTTTATTTATGCTGTCTGACAAGCCTGCTCATGTTTCATAGGTTCATGGTGGACAGTGATGTAGTGGGATGCTGCTGGATTGAACTTCCCAAAGGCAAGTACAGAGTGCGTGAAGAGAAGAGCTCAACAGACGCAGATTCTCAGACGACAGGAAAGGTTGGTGTTGCTTTTTTTAGATGAGTATCTTTACCTACCTACTCTCTTGATCCCACCTTTCCTCATTATTTTGTTGTTTTATATTGTCAATGTTGTAAAACAACTGTCCTACTCCACCTCTCGTACTTCTCTCGCAGGTTTCTTTGTGTCAGTATGAAGTTGATGTCGGATGGACAGACTTCATAAGTCACCCTGCAGAAGGGGAGTGGCAGAAAATCGCTCCACTTAGGGTCCTTAGCTTTGACATAGAGTGTGCAGGAAGGAAAGGTAATTTCTTGTCCTTCGCTTTTCTTCCACATTATTTAAACATGAGACAAAAGCCCAGTCAAAGACCTGTTGATGCTGATTTGTTTTAAATGTTTTTTTTTGTCCAGGAATCTTTCCAGAACCAGATAAAGATCCAGTGATTCAGATAGCCTCTATGGTCCAAAGGCAGGGTGAAACTGAGCCGTTCATTCGCACAGTTTTCACCCTCCAGTCCTGCGCTAGCATCGTTGGCTCTCAGATATTATGCTTCACTGAGGAGAAACGGCTTCTTCAGGTAGGAATCTGCCTCTAGAAGGCAGAATAAGAAACTCTCACAGCAAACCTGAGAGTTTGCTCAGGTTTATATATATATATTTTATTTTATTTTTTTTTATTTTAAAATATAATTATTTTTTTTAATTTCTCTTCTGAGCAGAGCTGGGCGGAGTTCTTGAGAACTATAGACCCAGACGTCATAACTGGATATAATATCCAGAACTTTGACTTTCCCTACTTGCTCAACAGAGCGGCTGCTTTGAAGGTGAGATAAAGCCATGTTTAAAAGACTCTTTGAATCAGTTCCGTCTTCTGCCAGACACTTTGCTTTCTTAAATAGAAAATTGGCAATCAAACAGAATTTGATTGCATTGCAATACAACTAGAATCTCTCTTGAAATGTCTGCACACTGGAATTTGTTTAGAGTTTTTTGTCAGATCTGGATAAAAATGGAAAAAGAGATTGGAATGTTTTTGCAATTCTACTTTATTCCTCTGAGTTCAGGGAATTTTTCTCTTGAAGCTGTAATTTTGATTTTAAAAATGAAGAGAAAGTCTTTATCTTGTTAAATGCTCTCAGACACATTTATTGTGAATTATCTATTGTGAGTTCTGTGCAAATAAACAGAATTTTATTTAATTTTAACATTGATAACATTATGCAAAAGTACAAAAAACCCTATCCAATCTGTTTTCTCAATTTTTATGACGTCCATTCAGGTGAATTATTTTCCATATCTGGGTCGAATGCGAAGCATCAAATCAGTTCTGCGAGAGTCAAGCTTCCAGAGTAAGCAGATGGGGCGCAGGGAGAACAAGACCATCAACATGGAGGGTCGAGTTCAGTTTGATCTGCTGCAGGTCAGCACTCAATGTGCCACTTGCACATTTAATATGTACAGTTATTGAATAGGTAAAAAATGTTTCCAGGTTTATAGATTAGTGTGTTTCTTGCAGGTTCTTCTAAGGGATTACAAATTACGCTCCTACACTCTGAACGCTGTGAGTTTCCATTTTCTGCAAGAACAGAAGGAGGATGTGCAACATTCAATCATCACCGATCTGCAGGTATCCTTGGTTTTGAGCTTTTCTTTTATTTATTTTTTTTTAACCATCACGGCTGTTTTTCCTCGGTTGGTTTCACCACCTTCTTTCTTCCACACCAGAATGGAAACGAACAAACGCGGCGCCGTTTGGCGGTCTACTGCCTGAAGGATGCCTACCTCCCGCTGCGCCTGCTGCAGAAACTGATGTGTGTGATTAACTACATGGAGATGGCCAGAGTGACGGGAGTGCCTCTCACTTACCTTCTCTCGAGAGGACAGCAGATCAAAGTTGTCTCTCAGCTGCTGCGGCAGGTAAGAAACTCACATCGGATTTACTTCATGTGTGCTTTTTTTCCCCACTTGATAGATGCTAAGGTGGACTTGCAAATGAGTCAGGTTAGAGAGAGGCTGTTTCTCTGCCACACCCTGACAGGGTTGTAGGTCAGTTTGTGGTAGGAAAATAATTTGGAAAACATGTATGAGCTTCATAAAACAAGAAATAGTTTCAAACTGTGAGAGAGCTCTTTTGTCCCCCCCCTTTAAAAATCATTGGTCTGCAAGATTTTTCAGTCTGTCCTGAGCCATAGCATTCCTTTGTATTGTTTAGATGGTACTGTCAAATATTAATATCCAAAATTAATATTTTGGATATTAATTTAGAATCTCTCTTGAAGATTCTAAACTGGGCCTTTCCACTTTGTTAAATGTGACTCAAAGAGCGAGAGATGCTGGCAGTAAACAATGCATGGATTGATTTCTGAATCCACTTAGAAATAAGTATGTATGTCTCTTTTTTATTTTATTTTATTTTTTTTTTAAGGCTATGAAACAGGATCTTGTAATGCCTGTTGTGAAAACTGAGGGGGGAGAAGACTACACGGGAGCAACGGTCATTGAGCCAGAGAAAGGGTCTGTACATCTACTGGTTCTTTAGGCTACTGTGTGTTCAAAAATCTACATCTCTAGGTACAGATATTAAATTTTCCTTCATTCTTTATTTTTGCAGCTATTACAGCGTTCCTATTGCCACCCTGGACTTTTCCTCATTGTATCCGTCCATCATGATGGCTCACAATCTGTGCTACACCACTTTGCTGCAGAAAGGCTCTGCTGAGAAACTGGGGTAAGCGTTTTCATTCTGGGTTTGTACCGTCACCAGCCCACAGGGAAGAAATTCAAGGAAAAATTGACTGTTTGCGAAAAGACGTTTGTGGGACCAGATTGCTCTCACAACACTCTGCAGTGTGGACGCTCTTATTGAAGGAAGGAGATTTGAAATAGGTCTTTTCAGTACTAATGAGGTGTGTGAGGAAGGACTAAAACAATTTAAAAACAGACTATTTTCTACAACCTTGTGACAAATCTGCTATAAAAGTCTACAATTTTAAGCAGATTACAGGATGGCTTCTTACACAAAATTTCAATTGCTATAAAAAAGGACAAAAAACACTTTTGTAAAAAGAAATACCTGTTTTATGGCAACTGTTTTGCTTTTGAAATAATTATGTATGGACCACTTACTACAGGGCAGCTATAAGAAAATGAATATTCTTTATGTCTTATTTTCTTTGAAAGAAAAATCTGATTCAGCAAATCAAAACCTTGTAAAAACCAAAGATCAGATATATGACTCGCAAAACTCTCAACAGTGCATCTTTTCACAAATGTTACTAATTAAATAGGCATAAATAGCTACTATTTTCAGACCAAGTCTTCAGAGATTTGATTTTAATAGCTATATGTTTCTATGTCTGCAGATTGTCACCAGATGACTTCATCAAGACTCCCACAGGTGATCAGTTTGTGAAGAGCTCTGTGAGAAAAGGTCTTCTTCCAGAGATCCTGGAGAACCTGCTGTCTGCCCGAAAGAGGTTTGAACTACTTTAAAATCAAAAAAGATGGTATACATTAGTATTTACATTAATTTACAGCTATTTGATAGTTAGCATACCCAGTCTAAGAGAGGATTCTCTATAATATGGTTTAATGCAACATATGTCTGCAGTTTTTTTTTCTTACAGATGTTATATAATAGGTCTTGTCTTGGGGTGCAGACCACTTAGTTGTATATTTTAGCTCTGAAGTTTATTCCCATTTGTCTACACAGAGCCAAAGCGGAACTAAAGAAGGAAACTGATCCTTTCAAGAAGCAGGTGCTGGATGGCCGACAACTAGCCCTGAAAATCAGTGCCAACTCTGTGTACGGCTTCACCGGGGCCCAGGTGGGCAAACTGCCCTGCTTGGAGATCTCACAGGTGAGCACTTGCTTGTTCCAGTTAATCGGATGGTGAATGGCTCTAGGTGAATAGGCATGGTGCAGTTTTCCAGTTCAGTTTTGGCCTTGATCAGCTGTTTTGTTTTTTTACTCCGTTCTTGCCATATTTTCGTTGTGCACAGATGTGAAGTTAGAGCAGGAACGGTAAGCGACTGAGATGTAGGGTTAAGATAAGAAACCACAGAGCAGGTGGAGATGTTTAGATGAAACAAGATATTTACACTGTTTTTTTTTTTGTTTAGTTTTTTTTTTTCTCATTGTCTGAAGTTACAACACACTTAGCATTTCCTCTTTCAGCTTGGTTTCATTCACCTAAATTATTTCCGTTTGCTAAAATAATGAGAGATATGATGCACCCTTAAAGTCAGAGGCTTACCTTTTTTACATTTGCTTTTATTTCTTTCAGAGTGTCACTGGTTTTGGAAGACAGATGATTGAGAAAACCAAGCAGCTGGTGGAGTCCAAATATACAATCTCCAACGGATACCAAGCTGACGCCAGGGTGAGACACATCCCTTTGTTTTTATTACTGGAAAAAAAAACCTCGCTTTGTTTTTCAGGGATTCTTTTCTGGATTATTTAACATATAATCCTTTTTGTCTCTCTTAAGGTGGTTTATGGAGACACTGACTCTGTCATGGTCAAACTCGGAGTTACAACCGTAAAAGAAACCATGGAAATCGGGAGGGAAGCAGCTGAGTGGGTGTCGTCGCATTTCACTCCACCCATCAAGCTGGAGTTTGAGAAGGTAACATTTGTCCTTTAAAAGAACAGATGAGGCTAATATGAGTGTAATCAAGTCAGTAGTGTAATTTTGATACAAATAACTCGTAAGTCAGAACCAAGCATAAACTGGATAAACTTCCTGTAAATGTTTTTTCCATGTACAAATGTCTTAAATAACTAGTCGCATTGCTTTTTGATGCTTTAACCTGTTGTACTATCAGCATGCCTTAAGATGTACAAAATACTTTTTTACAATTTTACTTTTGTGAAGACGGTTCTTGCAAAGTAACCTAAATTCTGACATGTAAATATTTACCATATCTGGATAAGAATAAAACAATTTAAATATATCTTATAGTTAGTCCATTTAAATATAAGAATTTCTTAAAAAGTTCCTCCAACCAGTGTGATTTTTGTTTTTCCTTGTTTTTTTTCCAATCGTTTCATTTAAATGATATGTTAACTAGTCAGGCAGTCATTCTTATTCGTGTCTGTCTATCCATGTTTTGACCTGTCACCTGTCTGTCCATCAGCCCAACCATTTACTTAATGACTACTTTTTTGTAGTTTTTTTTTTTTTTTTTTTTTCGACTGAAAGACTAAATACTATAGCACAATTTACTCTAAATTTATTTAAAACTTTGTATACTTTATTTTTTTTAATTCTACAAGTTGATAGTGCTGGAAAGTTGTACTTTGGATATGTACTGAGTTTGGGCATAAAAGATGTTTTATGTGACTAATAAGTAAACGGTTTGATCTCCTGTAAATCCTTCAAGAGTGGGAAACACTGTTCAGCTTTTCCGTTTGGTCACTTCAAATTCATTTCATAAAATGAACATCTGTGTTTTGATCTCCACAGGTGTATTACCCTTACCTGCTGATCAATAAGAAGCGCTATGCAGGCCTGTATTTCTCCTCCAGTCCAGACACGCATGACAAGATGGACTGTAAAGGCATTGAGACGGTCCGCAGAGACAACTGCCCTCTAGTGGCCAATCTTATTAATACTTGTCTACAAAAGATCCTCATTGAGAGGTACGGTCTGCTTTTACTTGCTGCATTGAAGCTTAATAAAGATGAAATTTAATGTGTTTCTGTAAGCAATAAAACTGCAAGAAATTACATTCTATGTGAATTTTTGTGTGTTTTCTTTAGGGATCCTCAAGGTGCGGTGGATCATGCGAAAGAAGTGATCTCAGACCTGCTGTGCAATCGCATCGACATCAGTCAGCTGGTCATCACTAAGGAGCTGACACGTACAGCCCAGGAGTACGCTGGCAAGCAGGCACACGTGGAGCTGGCCGAAAGGTCGGATTATTTAATAACTCCTCATTTCAGTTAAGGTTTAGAGAAAATAAATGTTTTTGTAGGAAATTTTCTTGTTCATGTTGGTGTTTTTTTACAGGATGAGGAAAAGGGATGCAGGTAGCGCCCCAAACCTGGGAGACAGAGTCCCCTACGTCATCATCAAGGCTACAAAGGGAGTAGCCGCTTACATGAAGTCAGAGGTATGCAACTCATGTGAGCTGTCGGTTTTCTCTTTAACAGACATTTAATTCTGCTGTTATTCCTAATTTTCAGGACCCAATCTATGTTCTGGAGAACAATATTCCCATCGACACACAGTACTACCTGGAGCAGCAGCTGTCCAAACCGCTGCTGAGGATATTTGAGCCCATCCTGGGGGAGACCAAGGCGGAGAGCGTCCTGCTAAGTACGAGAACTCACCACTGTTTGTTACTAGTGCTAGACGTGCCACGATAACAACAAATGTTGCTGGACGATAAGTTGTCCCAGTAATTATTGCGATAAATGACAATCTTGTTGTTAAGAGACCGTTTACAGATAACGTATATTTTCACTGGAACTGGAAAATATTTTAAAAATCCAAAATAAAACAGAAATAAAAACCATACAGAACTGGAACCAAACATAAAATGGATTATGATATCTCTGTAAACAAAATTGCCCTTCAAAAATTATTAATCATCAGGATGCATATTATTGAGCATATTTTAATTTATTATTCGATTGACTGTTGCAACAGGCTTAACTAATGCATAATGAGCCACGTGTTCAAGAGGACTTTTTGTGTCCTTTCTTTACTATGCCTCGCAAAAGTATTTACACCTCTTGAACTTTTTAGCATTTTTATCACATTAAAACGTTGATTCATATTTTTTGCAGTGTTTTATGTGACTGACCAACTCAGATCAGATATTGGTGAAGTGGAACAAACATGATGTTGCCACCATCATGGTGTGTTCTTGGTTGTTCGCACAGATTTTAACTTAATTTGTACCGAGACTGAACACTGTTGGTTTCACTTGATTTGATTCAGAACATGACTATACCGTTTTGGTTTATATTTGAGTGTAAAAGCAGATAAATTATAGTATTTTTCACTATTATGCATTACTTTATCACATAAAATACATTGGTGTTTCTGGTTGTGAGAAAATGATGTGCGGTAAATATCTGTGAATACTTTTTCAAGTCAGATCAAACATCCAATCTAATTGGAAATAAATTTTAGAAACTTACACATTACAGTGTGATGACAGTAGCAACGAGAGAATGCATCGTTTCTTTTTCAGCAGAGAAATGTGTGACTGCAGCCTGAGCGGTTTAAATCTTCTCTTTTTAGAGGGCGACCACACGCGCTGCAAGACTGTGTTGACCTCGAAGGTCGGAGGCCTCATGGCATTCGCTCAGAAGAGGAGCACCTGCATCGGCTGCAAAGCTGTGCTCAAGACTGATGGTGTGATTTTGCTTCCTGTGCTTTTTATTTGATTTTAATTGATATGTTCTTCTCAGGTCACTTTATATTTAATCTTTGTCCTTCCAGCTGCTGTGTGTGATTTCTGCAAAAAGAAAGAGTCTGAACTTTATCAAAAAGAGGTACGCCAGTGACAGAATCGATTTTTTTCTTATTTTCTTGGTTTTAAATTTTCCCCTTTTGACTTTTATTTTTTTTATAATTGAATAGATATTCCACCTGAATGCATTGGAGGAGCGTTTCTCCCGTCTGTGGACTCAGTGCCAGCGCTGCCAGGGTTCGCTCCATGAAGATGTGCTCTGCACCAGGTACAGAAGAAACGCCTGATCTACATTTTTATCTAAACTCGAAGCTTTCAGCTTTATTTGCTGTAAAAAAAATGTAACACTGTCTCTGCTCTGTGTTCTGCAGTCGTGATTGTCCAATCTTCTACATGAGGAAGAAGGTTCAGAAAGATCTGGATGACCAGAGCAAGCTTGTGTCTCGATTTGGATGGTGATTAAAAGCCTCATCCTGTTGAATAGCAAAGTTGGACTCTACTTGTATGCATTGTTTTTGACTGTAAAAATGCCTTTTTGACACTTTTTCATGTTTTCTATATATACATTTACTTGTAGTGCCTTTTTGTAAAATAAAGTAAAATTTAATTTTGTTAAATGGAGTCATTTTCTGGTCAGTGACTGAACAGGTGTTTGGGTTAACATGGTATTAACCACGCTGAACTGCATGTTTAACTTTCCGATATTGCGAGATGTCAGACTGAACTGCTTCAGAGCTGTAAAAGAAGTCGCTCTTCCTCGCCTCAAAACCACAGCTCTTCCTCTGGTTTACTAGCCGATAGACAAAACCCTGAGCCTAGCTTTAGTACAAACAAATTTATGGAGTTATGCAATACATTTTCTTAAAGGGGCAGTATTATGTAAAATTATTTTTTGAGTTATATTCCCCCCTCATCAAAAACACAAATGGTGTTTTGATTCTTTCATGCATGTTTGAGGAATCCTTGACTCTCCCATGGCAACCATTTGGGATTGTTTAAATGTTTGCAAAATTGCAAAGTCAAATTTCTTTTGTTTGATATACACATCATTCTTATAACTGAAGGTAATTGCTACATTAAGCTGTGAAATAGCACTTTGTGTCTGGAAAATACACAATACAGCCCCTTTAAGCAATAGTTTTCTGATTTTACATTACCAACTGAAAAACTGGTTCACAATGCAATGACATGATATAACAGCAGAGGTTTCTAAAGAAAGCAACTCAAGATGCGACTTTCTTTATTTACTTTGCATTCAGCATTGTAATTTCATATATTTTATTACAGTGGGGGATGCATCAAGTAGTTCTACAAAAATAGAAAACTATTAGTGACATACAATCAAAAACTTGTTTTTGTTTTTATACTAACCATCCAGCATCTCTCATGATCGGACAACTGATAAAACACTGGCTTCAGCATGAGTGTGCAAATAACGCGACACGAATGTTTTCACAACTCACATGCTGTGGCGATGAGGTGACAGAGTGCTGTAACAAAGTGTGTGCAAAAAGTGAATTTTAAATGCAACCAACACTGAGAATGATACACACGATGCGAGTGTACAGGCCTGTAAGCGGATTACTCGGAGCCCGATAAGAAGCATTTTCCTGAGTAAATTTTGAAAGTGGCACAAACTTATCCTAATGTCTAATGAACACAAATGTATAAAGTTAAGCTGGGAGACTGAAACATGGTCCGAAGGTTTAACCAAAAGAATCTGCTCTATGATAATATTACCGACGTACAAAATAAACTGCTGTTGTGTTTGAGAGGCTATGGACATCTATTCTGAAATAAGTGGGAAAACCTGACTAAAGAGACGAGCAAATGTCCTATGAAAAATATACTGAAGGTATTTGTTCTCTTTCAATTTCAAACACTGACATTTGATTCAAAATAAAAAGAAAAAAAAAAAGTCTCAAAAGTATTTAACGCGAATGTAGACTGAGCTCCTCACCCATTGTTATTGTGCAAAGTGCAGTTACGCACAGCATACAGTGAAATCCTCCTTAAGCAGATGAACACTGAAGAAATGACAAACATGGCGACAGTAGAAACGGTCGCAGCGATGAAAATCGATTCTGCACCGTCTGCTTCACCGACGCCTCCACAGTGAGGGGCGGTATTATACAAGTGCTCTCAGGGACGCTGGCTGGATGTGTGTGTGTGTGTGTGTGCTATAGTATAATGCAGCGTCTCTGATTGCTCTTCTTGCTCTTCTTGTTGTTGCGGTTGGTCTCCTTGTATCTTCTGATCTCCCGCACCAGCGAATAGAAGGCTTCCTCCACACCCTGCAAGACCAAAGAAAAAAAACATGTAGATTGCACAGAAAGGAACCCAAAGTTCCCCAATAATTTGTTTGGTAATATTTTCAGATTTTGCTTTCTGGAGAAGTCTTGTTTACTTCAGTCTGTTAGTACGTACGTTAGTGGTGGTCCAGAAATCAATCACATTCGAAAAGTGTATTTATTGGTTTTATTTAAAACTTTTATAATTTTATGGTTTTAAATGTAACCCAAAATTAGGTTCCTTCGAAATCTGACGCATTGCATAAAGAAATAAAAGCATTTTAATAAAGAAATCTGAAGGCCACGTTTACCGTTTTCAAAATCATGGGATTAAAACAGTTTTCCAGCAGATACTCGCCACAAGGAAGCTAACCCACAAAAGGCCATCGCTTAACAAGCTGCTCTTCATAGAGAGCTGCAGCCAAGGGGATTAATGGAAGAAAAAAGTGTGAAAGGAAAAACCAGGTAAATTAGGTCTGACCTCAGCCCCTTAATCCTCATATGCAAACAAAACTTGTTAAAAATATTTTGTGTGCAATCAAACTATTCAATTTCCAAGTGCCACTTTTTGAACTGAACTGCTGAGATAAATTAACTTTTTCACTACAATCTGAGTTGAACCACAGGCGCTCCCGTTTCCACACACCTGTCTGGTTTTAGCGGACGTCTCTACGAACGGCACTCCGTAGCTCCGTGCCAGCTCCTGAGCCTGCTTCGTCTCCACCGTGCGGGTGCTCAGGTCGCTCTTGTTCCCCACCAGCACCATGGGAACGCTGTCACTGTCCTTCACCCGGTTGATCTGCTCTCTGAGGAGATGACATGCAAAGACAAAACAGAAAAACCCCCTCAGACAATGTGGCTGACCTCGTTTGCAGCCGCCTATCTGGGTCGGTCACGTTTTTTTTTTTCTTTTTTTTTCTTTTTAATGAATAAACTGCAGAGTCTAAACTCAAAAGGAGCCGTTCGTCTTAAAATGAGCAAAGCTACGGGAGCTGCCTTGATTCAAACGGTCACAGAAATTTTAACCACACTCAGCATGTGTGCTTGAGATAAATGCGCACAGTTCCTGCTCAGCAGGAAATGGCCTTCATAGCTAAACTGTTGAGTCCTGCAATAATCTGATGTCCTAAAAACAGTAAAGTGTGACTCAAACTGTTCTGAGTCAACGTGGTGTCTCTCTCCAGCACCTATTTACTGCGGATCCAGAAATTCGAGCTGTTTTTTTCAATTATTATTCTCTACCTGTAAAGGTGAACGTCCTCAAAGGACTTGGTGTTGTTGATGGCAAACACACAGAGGAAGCCCTCTCCAGTCCTCATGTACTGGTCCCTCATGGCGCTGTACTCCTCCTGACCTGCAGTGTCCAGGATGTCCAGCAGACACGTCTCCCCATCGATCACCACCTGTTTTCTGTACGAGTCCTGCGTCACAAACACATCGCCAGTCAAACAGTTAGTTTGACTGAAGCTGCATCTTAGTTATACATCACGTATTAACAGGCCGTTAATGATTTAAATCCTTGAGCGACACTAAATGAAACCGATAAGATCTTCCATATAAGCTTCAGGATTTCATTTACCAGATGTGACTACTGCAAGCTGAACAGTTTTCTCCTTTTAGCAGAGCTGAGAAAACATTTAAAATTTGGTTCTGATCTGTGAAAACAAATGCTTCGACTTCATTATGCCTCCGTTATGAGGCGTGGTGTCCTTTGCATCTATTTCGGTTACAATCTCTGCTTAAGAAAAACACTGTCTACATTCAGTACGGGGCTGTTCAGTCAAGGTAAACTGGGCTTTTAGAAAAGGTTACTCCAGAGCAAACCCTCTCCCACCTGTTCCTGCACACTGTTGGTCAGTTGGCTGAAAGAAGGCAGCTACTGCAGTTTGTTTTGCAAACAGAAAACACATATTTCCAGTGCTGATCGAGAACAAACAGCCATAATGTGGAAACTGAGTGCATGTCAATTATTGCTTTTACTGAGGCATTGCGGTTTTGAAACCTTCACAGATGGAGAGCTGAGAGCAGCACATCTGCTAAGCAGACAACTGCAGACTACAGTAGACAAATAACCAAACAATTATTGGCATTAAATAATCATTTGACTTTAGCTGTAGAGGACTGAAAGTAGAATCAAGTCGCAGAGCATGTCCATTGCTCTGATTGCGAGTTTTTAAATTACATTGTTATACATCTACTTGATTTAAATACAATACTGAAATATAAACATGAGATCTGTTGTAATTTGGTGCTATGTGAACGAGCAGAATGGTTTGATGTACTACCAAGCAGTATGAAATAAATGAACAACGCTCTGTTAAACAGACACATTTACTTAAGACTATCCCATAATCTAAATTCGATCGTAACTTTCCTTATGGAAATCAAAATAAAATGTCATAATTAGTCTGTAATAATATGAGAATATTCAGCATTTTTATGTTTCTTGTGGTTTCCTCTTTGAGCAGCTCGAGCGCTCCCCTCTTTGCTGCTGTGCACTGCTTGTCAGCTAGATGAAAGATGGCACTTACACTTGTCTCCAGCTCATAAGACACACCTTATGAATTTTCTTCTAGTTACAATAAAAGGCAGTCACGGTGTGGACGCAAAAGAGCACATTTCATGTCTCATAATAAAACAAAAAAAAATAATTTTGAAACTGCATGTTACGCTCCTTGCAGCAGTGTGTCAAAAAAGAAGTCTGAGTAATTACCTAGGAAATATGAGCTTGATACATTTCCAGTGCAATCTGCACAGTAAGCAATTCAAAATAGCTATTAAAATTTACAATCCATTTATATTGTTAGCTTAAATTTACATGTCAAAAACAAAATGACAAATGTATTGATATAAAATTAGAACCTGGAGGAGTAGTTACATGAAAATGCTATTGTACAAAATTATACTCAAGTGTATAATTTTGACCGAATCCCAAAAAGGGCCCGTGACTAATCTGAATAAAATCGTTTTTTACATGATTAATGATCTATAAAAATTGGGAGTGGGAAGCTACATGACATTAAAATGAAGCTCAAATTAGATAAATTACTTTTGACATAAATAAAACATTTTTTTTTTTAAACTCTAATTTACATTTTTAACTTTTATGTTACACGCAGTCCTCTTTAAGTTTTGGTGCAAACAACATAAGCTATAACATGACAGATCAGACTGCAGTGGCCTTTAAAAGTCATGCAACCATTGACATCAGAATAACCCAAACACACCCTGATATTTAGAGCTAATTCTGCTTCCTGGAGCGTTGATCGCAATGTGACGGTCGGGTTCTCACCTCGATGGTGGGATCATATTCGTCCACGAAGTGGTTCTGGATCAGCTGGATGGTGAGAGCGCTCTTCCCCACACCTCCAGCACCGACCACCACAAGTTTGTACTCGGTCATGCCTGCAAAAAAACGAGTCGGGTCAACAGGTGGACGAGTCTATTGGGAGTTAAAAGCCGCGATTTCATAATCTCCCTATCCAGAAAGTATCAGGTGATCATTAACAGATCTTCCCCCAGCGACAATCCGCTCTCTCCTCCCCGAACTGACATGGCGAAGAGTCTAACCCAGATTTATCTCCCCCATATGAGACGCTTTTATTTAACTTAAGTCAGTTTTATCAGTGCGGAAAGGAGGCGAATGAGGGCGAGAAGTAAGAAAACACGTTCAACTGCGCTTACCTGTCCGAGGAGCTGTGTAACACTGTGAATTGAAAGTTGAGTTTCCGACAGATAAATGAGATTAGCTTGCTACATAACGTTAGCAAGAGATTATTTCCTTATTCAAAGCACTGGTAGAAACACTTCAGTGTCTGACAACCTATCTGTCGGACTAGATAAAGAAACGACTACTCAAGCTGGACAATCCTCAAAGTGCGAGGAAAAAATGCTGAACTTAACAAAAAGATACACAAGAAAGAAAATGTAGTAATTCCTACTTCTTCTCAGCTGCGGTTCATTGTAAGTGAAGCCTTAATCGCCTTGTAAGGCAACCAATCAAAAGAAGATATTAACGAATGACGTCCTTTCTGGCCAATCAGAATGAAGCTTTGGTTTGTAGTCCCGCCCAAAGATGGCAAAAATCCCCAATCATCAACAGTTTTGTCTTCGTTTGGGCGCGGCTTCCCGGACAGCTTTTCCTTTCTTGCAGATCCTTCTCTTTAACTTCGCCTCGGACTCAACATGCTGATGAGCAGTTCTTATAGGCGTTGCGTAACATACGAAAACAAAACAAAACAAAATAAAACAAACAAACAAACAAACAAACAAAAAAACCCCCTGCGGTAACACATTTAAACTATTATTTTGTCTTTATTTGAAGCCCGCTATCTATTTAGGGGTTATTTTGAAAGTTTTACCCGGAATATTTCTACCATTATTTTATGACTCTCCTGACTTAGAACGTGTATTCCGAGTTGATTGAATATTTACTGCCCTCTGATTGTGACTCTTGATAACTTTAACTCAATATTTACATCTAAAACATCTGTATAGACAAATATGGACGAAGTCGGTAAGTTTCAGCACCCTCTAGTGTTCGTAATGAAGAATGACTTTTTTTTAAAGAAACAGGATAAAGGAGAGTGACGACTAGCCTCAGGTTTGGCTATTCAGTATTACTTTCAATGCTTAAATCATGAGATTAATTAAGAAACTGCAAGGTATCAGATAATGACCACATTAGTTTATCATATATGTGTTTTACGAACTTCCGCTTAAAGAAAGATAAAACATGAATAACACTAGAGAAAATGTCAAAGTTGAAATTATTTTGAAAATCAATACAATTTGTAATATAATAAGTATTGTACTTTTAAAAAAGAAAAGAATGACAAAAAAATAAATAAATTCCCCAACTCTGACCTAAATCCACAGTGGATGCGTGTTCTGGTAGGTCCCACACCCAGCTTAAGGATACATTATGTCCTTCAGTCGGCTGCGCTGCAGTTGACACACATAGTCACAGTGTGCCCCACCCTCTGCCTCATCATCCTCACTTCCCTTGTCTTTGACGTCCATGTTTCTGCCTCACGCTTCCCACTGAGTGCATCTGCTCTCCGATCTAATCTTTGCCTAAAATCACAGCAATAATCCTGAATCCATCTGTCCTGATAGAGACAGAGAGAGGCAGAGCAGGAGAGAAAGAGATACAATTGTGGTCCTCATGTAAAACACTGTGATCCAGTGTGTCACAGTGTCGCAGGATCTTCAGTGTAAATAATGAATCCCTACGACACAGTTTCGTTGAAACCATCTGAAATCGCTCCAATCTTTATTTTACACAAGGTTCATCTCACATGTACATTATTTTACACATAAAATATTTCCACATTTCTGCAAGTTTAAATCATGATACTTCTTTTTTTCTTCTTCGTACACCAATTCTCACCCAGCAACCACACATTTCATCGAGAGAGGAGAGGAGAACATTTGAACAGCCAAAACGTTTGACAAAGAAGAAAAATCCATTAAAGATACACTGATACAACACACGGAAACAAATTGTTACACAAGAAATAATCATTCATGTCTTAAATACGTTACACTCAGAACAACATCTGGCTTACCCTTTTAAACAATGATTTGTCAACAGAGGCTACCAACATTGTTGTGCCCTCACATCCGTTTTAACATTCTTAGTTGATAACAAATGGGATCCGAAAAGGACTCATTTATAAAAATTTTTCATTTGAAAGGTGTTACTTAACATTAAAGCAGGAGTTATGTGTGTATTTGAGTATTTGAGCATGCATACGTTATTTTATGAATTCAATGCAATGCACTCAGCAGGTTAGGAAGTTCAGTAATTCCTCTGCAAGAAAATCCTGAGCGGCCATTGCACCAAAACAGAGATAGACACTATAACAGGGTGTGCAAAAAGAAACATCTGACTGGCTGTATTTTACACATTCACTGACAGTGTTTGCCAGAAAATGCTTGCTTATTGGCAGTAGTGGGTTTCTCTTTTATGATTAAAATCTGTGTCACTATTCTTTCTGCGTGTTTGCACTTGGCTGTGCATGGATGAAATAAACACTCTGTATGTTGTTGTGCATTACGAGTGAAAAAAAAAAGAGAGAAGGCCGGAAAGTTGTGCAAATTAAAACATGCTCACCGCACAATGTTTCAGCACCGGCATCTGACACAACTGCACACTTGCTGCCACACATGCACACACGACACCTGACCCCTTGACACACACACACACACACACACACGACTGAAATTAAGCTAGAAAGGACAGAGAGAAAAATAAAAAGGCAAAGAGAGACCAGAAGAAAAGGAGCTCCAGAGACAGAAGGAAAGGCTTGACCCCTTGAAGTGTGAGGTCAGGGTTTACAGCAACCATTGTTCTGCTAAATGGGCAGTGAAGTCACGACGCTTATCTCAGATAGGAGGGAGTAAACTTCTGTTTTTATGTATAGTTCAGGTCAGACATTTATAGACACTCATCTTTGTAAATATGAATATGAAGGGTGGAATCATTATGCAACAAACAATTTAATTAAAATGTCCCTTAGCAATTTGCAGAGACACCACTGACTTTTTGTAGGTCATTAGATAATTCTGTTTGCTTTTTGGTTTAGTTAAAGGCACAAATCAAAATTTAAAATGTCCACAATTTTTAAAATAGTGTTAAAGTATCTGCTATTCTTAATGTCGGCCTAACTTTTCCATTCCATTTCCACCTTTAATGTTTTTTTTTAGGGATCACTGTTCTTTTTGTAAATTGAACTGTTTCCAACACTGAACCAACTGGACGTTGGCTTGTGGCAAAGTTGAAGAACATTTTCCTTTCTCATTATTACTTTGGACAATATACAAGTACCAGTGGCACTAAAACCGACCCGCAACATGATGCTTCTGCCACCATGCTTGACAGCTAATACAGTTTTCTTAGACATAAAAACATCACATTCTAGAAATGAACAATTATTATTGCAGGGGTTTCTTTCCTTTTCTTTGGCATTCTGTCAGTCTATGGCAGTGTTAACCTGGCTTCAATGTGAAGAAAGCTAAGGATCACTCACAAAGAGCTTCAGAAAGATTTGGAGAATAACTTCTACAGTTTTTCCCCATGCAAACAATATGAAATATGTTAGACCACACTCACAGCACTAGACTACCACTGAAGAAAAAGCATGTTTAAGCTTTTTAAAAATTGGCTGTGAAAGATCTGGACAAGCCAGTATAATACTTGGAGAACATACTCTGGTGAAATGAAGCCAGAGTTGAGCTGTTTGGACAATATACATACCTAGTGTGTATGTTCTCCAAACAGAGCTGGTGCTGGAAAAAGGAATAGTTTGAATGCATCACTAGGTGCATGTAAACCTCTGACCTGAACTTTATCTTATCTTATAGTTGACCCTGTCCTGGGTGAGACACTGTTAAAACCAGGTACACTTTAACACACACCCACGCACACGCACACACACATTCCCTCAAAAATCAGATTATATTTATGTGCACAGACTGATGCAAGCAAACACCAAGACCCTCCTTTTCACCCACATGTTTGTTATTTCTTCTGAAACTATGAAGCTGCACCATTTCACAATGTATTTTTTGTAATTTAAACACTGTTTTATGCCATAAATTGAAGGGGAAAAAAAATCAAAAATGCTTACTAGTAAAAATGTAAAAACAACAAAAGACCACCACTTTTTCTTTCTCACACACAAACTCCTCAGCAACGGCTTGGAAACGAAACTGCTGGCTCTTCACCATTAAGTCAGGATCTGGAAGAAAGTCTTGGAGAAGAGTCCAGAATTGGTAAATGAAAACTGTATGTTTCTGCAGATCCACTGCATTGGCTGCTGCACCCCCACAAACACACCCACACACACCTGCGACATAGTGGATCCAGACTCTTGACATGTGCAGCTGTAAATGTCCTTAAATGTCCTCAACGTACCTCAACAGCTTCCTTACAATCCTTCTACATAAACAATCGTCTCATTTATTTATTTTTTGTTGAA
The DNA here is from genome assembly GCA_903067095.1 of Girardinus metallicus. Lineage (NCBI taxonomy): Eukaryota > Metazoa > Chordata > Actinopteri > Cyprinodontiformes > Poeciliidae > Girardinus > Girardinus metallicus. Next base: position 42,677 of record CAEGAE010050408.1, read on the forward strand.
TCACTTCAGTCTTCTATGTCAGCTCCTTCTCCTTCCCTCCACTATGCATGTAAGAGTTGTATCCCGTTGGTTGCACATACTCTTCAGACTTATCCCAGTCTGTAACCCATCCCGCTCCACCGCCTCCATCACCGCCTCCTCCTCCATTTGAACCAACCACCGGCTGACCCATGGCCCCGTACTGACCGCCTCCACGGTAGAGCTCCTCCGTCTCATTGGCCAGTTCGTCCTCGTTGATTATACCGCATTTCTCCTCGCTCGTGTCCTCTATGTCAGCCCACCACTGCTTCTCCCCGGATGCAAAGATCCCTGGAAGGGAGAGGAAGTTGTGTTGCTTTTAAGTGGAACCAACAGAACATTTCTCAGAGCGGACCATACCTACCGTAAAAAATCACTCCTCCGTAGTGGACGACGGACGCTATGAGGAAGACGTACTGCCATTCCTCACGCGTCTAAAGTTATAAAAAGATCCAACTTAGTTTCAAATTCGACCTAAACCATTGTGAATAGCTTGGAAGAAGTAAATCGGTCACCTTGTGTTTGGTCATGGCCCCCACTATGAGAGGACACACCATTCCTGATAACGTTCCCACTCCGTTGGAAATTCCCATCAGTATGCTGGCATATCGAGGGGCGATATCCAAGTGATTAACATTAAACCCTTTAAAAGCAAAAACAAATAGCAGCATTTTGGGGGTTAAAAAGAATGCTTTAAAAGCCTTAGAATAAAGTCATGTTTTTTTTTTGCACTTACATTTTCTGACAGATTTTAGAAAAATCAAACCTTTAATTTGAGTATTTTAATTCAGTGATAAAGTGCTAATTCTCCAGGTAGGTTTGGATGAATATATGAAAATTTAGCTTAAACTTCCTGTTAGCACAGAAGAGGATGTGTGATGCTACATGCCTGTTTCTTTTTTAAAGGCATTGGAAACCTTGTAGGTCTGCATGGAATAATTAAATCACTGAAATCCCAGAAAGTCTTAAATAACAACAGGAAATTGAAAATTATTCTTCATTGGGTCTCTTGATGGGACAATAACTTGAAAATATGGGGAATCAACTAAATTTGAAAGGTTTTGTGAGACATAACAGGAAAATCCGGTCACTTGAAAGCAAAAGACGAAGAAATTAGTTTCTGTGCAGTGAAAGGAAATACAAGAAAAATAAATAAAAGATCATACTGAAATAATAAAGGAAGCTGATATATAGAGTGTGAAACAGGCTGATCTAACTTACCAAGAAACTGATACTTATTGACATTTGTTTGCTGAGTTGCAAAGCCTTTGAGAAGACTGAGGGAATAGATAATTCATAAATTATTCTCCACATTGACTGCTGGAGTCTGTTCAGTGAGAAACTCAGACTGAAGGAGAGCTGGGCTGCGTCTCACAGGAGCTCCATCAGATTCCAACCTTCTGCTCCTCCTGCTAAAGCTGCAGCTTTTTTTTTTATATGGATTCCAGTAAAGTTGCAGCTCTCCACAAGCAAACTTGTTATTTTATTGATAACTAAGATTTTTTTTTTCGTCATAGCTGTCCAGACTGCATTTGTAAATACCCCAATAGGCTGGACAGCAGAATCATTACATTAATGCAATCAATCTTCAACACCCTTGTAGTCTTTCTCTGTCCTGTTTTTAGAGGGCATTGTTTCACAAAGGGACAATATTTTACAATAAATAATTGTTTCCTTGCCTATGAGTTATAATTTGGATGCTGAAAATCCCAACTCAATCCTCAAAGAAAAGCATGTGGTCACTTTTTGAGTCCCGTAGATTTTAATAACTTATTTTCACTGTGGTGTCAGGATTTCCACTCCCAGTTCAGAGAAGAGGACAGTCTTGTCTCCACATCTCAGTTTCAGTGTGATATGAAGTCAAATCTATTTTGTCTTTGATTTTTGAGTTTGTTTTCAAGAGTAAATTCTAACTTTACTCACTTAACATCAGAAATAATTCAGCTCTTAGTGCTATAATAGTGATTTGTCTAATGTTTTAGATTCCGAGTCTTCACTGTGTTCCAGTGGAAGCTGTTTGTTTAATTTTTTCTTCTCATTAGATCATCAGACCATTAAAAAAAGAAAAATAAACATGTAATATTAGCCCACTAGCTCATTTCCAAACTCTCAACTAAAAGACTTCCTCAGTTCTAGTGAGCTGATGAGGCGTTTCAGGTAAAAACTTTCCAAATTATTCATACCCAGTGATTTGGTTTCACATTTGGTCTTGCTACATGCACAAATTTTGGTTTGGAAAAGTGTGCCGCGTTTCTGTTCAGTGCCTTGAGTCAACACTTCATAAACAAGCATTTGCTGCAATTTCCACTGCAAGCTTTTTTGCACATTCTTTGCGTTTGGGATGAAAAGCATCTTGCAACATATTTAAAATTGTACTAAGGCATAGACCTAAATTGGGTAATCCTAACACATGAATAGGTTTTTTTTATCTAAAACATCCCCCTGTTGCTCTGGCTGCATGTTTAGGGTTGTTGTCCTGTTGGAAGGTGAATCTCTTGAAAGTTTTTTTGCAGCCTTTGTCAAGTTTTCTTCTAGGATTCTAAGCTGTATTAAAACATTATTTTTCAGAATTATTTGATAAATGACATAAGATTACTATAATAAAGAGACACTAAGAACGTGTTTCTTACCTGAGATTGCAAAGCCGCTGAACCCCACAGCGAGGACCAGGAAAGTAATGGCAATAACTTTAGTGTGAGAAAATCCGACCACCAGAAGGAGGGTGGCCTCCATCCCGAAACCTGAAACAGGAGAACAAATCCACAGTTAACAAACCTTCTAACTCCTTCTTACTGTAGCGCAGCTCTTGATCACCAAGCGGTGCATAATAAATATGTCAGAAATGCCAGACGTGTTTTTTTAGCACATGGTGATATGACCTTTAAGCAGTGCTGAAATATTAATATGATTCTGCATACTGCTGCACTTTAAGGCCTTCTAATGGATGCTGAGAAGAGGAGCTGGTGTTGATAAATGAGACACTTATGTTTATAATGTTGTTAATTTTTAATGTTATTTAACAGTGTTGCGCATTCAGATCACAACACGAGACAGGGAGTGTTTTTTTCTGATCACTGGCTTTCAGTTTTTGTAAATTTCTAACTTATTTTGAGTTGCCTTTTTTTTATAATATCTTTTGGCCGTTTTTCTGAACTCAGAAGAAATCACATTTTATAAATATGGATTTACAATTTTAAAATTTTATGTAGTTTTTATTTGACAATGTTCCAATTAAAATAAAAAAATCAAAACAGCCTGAAGAGTTGTGGCTTTCATTGATGAAACACTCAGTTCAGCTGTTTTTTTTTTTCTGATTCCTGTTCAATCCTCCTTGTGCTTCTCCACAGATCATCCTTTCATGCCTGACCCTCGCTCACCTCCACAGTTCATGAGCTTTCTGACGTTGGTGGTGGACATCAGGTTGTGAGTTCTCAGGTAGTCGGCCAGTTGGCCTCCGATAGGCACGATGATTGTCATCACCAGATGGGGCAAAGCTGACACGATGCCCACCTGAGGAGGAAAAATATGTAGAAACAGTGGGGACTAAGAGCGAGCCAGAAAAAAAGACAAAGGGGGAAGGTTTTGTACAGAGGAATTTAACTTTGCAGTTACAAGGCACCAAAATACCTCTATAGTTTTTACTACTGAAATAAAACTGCCATGCCTTCATTCTCTGCTTTTTGTTTGGACGGTTTTATAGGCTTGTTAGAGTCTTGATAAGACAAATGTTTAGACTTTAGAGAAACTTATAAAAGACAACACAGGAACATGTCTTGACTTATTGGTGGATAAGCTCGTTACCTTCACATCTGAAGGTAACGAGCTATTATAAATTTTTACTGTTTACTTTCAGAGTGATTAATGATTAAATGTTCTCCCTCCACTCATTGGCAACCCCAGTGAAGATAACATCAAAACAGTCAAAACATAATATACCAACAATACAATTTTAGACCATGATAAATAATAGAGAAGAAAAAACAGAAGTAAGAGACGATTTTAGCTGGATTTCAAGGTAACTCTGTAATGTAAGGAGGCAACGCCTGGACCCGCCCTAGAAACTGATAAAAAAAAAAAACTAAAGCTGAATGGGGTGAAAGGTGAAGAAGAAGGTGGGAGGATTTAACACGTAGGAGTTCTGGATATGACGTGCTTTTATGCTGTGGCATGTGGTACAAGAGGGAGTGGTTTAGATGTTCTTCTCAAAATGCCACTATTCCCACTAAAAAGACAACATTCAAAAGCAGATTAATTTCAGTGTAAAGCCAAGGAGATGAAAAAAGGATTCACCAACTAACATTTTACAAAGAACACAGAATATTAAATCTTTTGTAGTTGTTGGTAGCAAATCATCATGCAGTTCCTTTGTATAAAATAATTGACATCCCTGTTAGCATAAATGCTAGCATGATGTCATTTGACTTGACACTGGATTCTCCTGTGTTTGTTACTGATATATGGAATATTGATGTACTTTAATTTTGCACTACAAAGAACAATGCTTCCTACACAAAAAATTAATAAAAAAAAAAACAACCTGTAAAGAAAAACACCCACATGAAAACCTGGAAGAACACCTAAAAGAAGACAGTTTGGTTAAAATGATCTTTTTATTTCCTCAGATGTGAAGATTGATCAAGATATTATTAGTGTTATTGAATAAAGGATTCTAATTTTCTTAAAACATCTTAAAAACTAAAATTGGCGACAATTACACATGGTCTAGGTTTTTAAACTGTGATATAATCCAACTAGGAGGCTGCAGATCAGTGCAGAGGTGGTTGAAGATACTCTCCCCACTGACTGGATATGAGAAACTGTTTGGGGTGCAACCACACAAGTGATGTCGTGTTTTTTGAATTCTCATATAGAGAAGCATATTTCCCATCTACAAAAAAGTGTTCTTAGACTCACCTTGCTGATCTCAAAGCCAAAAACTTCTTCAAAATATGCAGGCTGGCTGATGAGCAGCAGGTAGAAGGTCCAGCTCCTGCAGAAATTGGCCACAATGATGGCATAGACTGGCATGGAGGTGAAGAAATGTCTCCATGGCGTTTTAAATTTCTGCCATCAAAAGAAAAACGGGAGCAGAATAATTCACCGTCCATCAAGCATTCAACCTCTATTATTTGTAAATTTATGGATAAAAATCTCTGAGTGTCATATAGCGGCATACATGAAGGGGGTTGAGAAAAGCTGCGGATTCTCCGATTGCATCTTCAATGTATTTTCTCTCCTCTGGAGTGATAGTGGGATGGGCTGCTGGGCTCTCATATGACACAAGAATCCAGAATAAATACCAGAATATCCCAAAACTACCTGGGAGAGGACGAGACGAACAGCAGAGAAAGAGAGAAAAATGAAAGTCTGAAAAGAAAACTTATGTCTAGCCACTTTTACTCTGATAACCCAAAACAAAATCCCAGTGCCACTAACCACTTCAAAGACCAGCTTTGTGTTGTTTAATTTAAGTATAAATCCAGCTATTTGTGAAGGCCTCAGAGATTTGCTAGAAAACATTAGGGAGCAAACAGCAACAAGAAAACCAGAATCGTTTGCCTTTAAAGTCACAGTCACACGTTTCTCTGTTTGCCACATAAAAAATCCTCAATAAAATATCGCCTACGTATATTTTACAAATAGTGCTTGTAATGAAAAAAAGCTGTAAATTTCTGTTCTTAAGGATGTGTACACATTTGCAAGGCACTGTTTAAGGATACTAACCATAGACATAAAATACAGAAGGCCACCCGATATATTGCACCAGTATCCCAGCTAAAGGCATGGCCACCACTGCCCCAGCGTAGGATCCTAAAACGGAAACAAACACAAGAAAACAACACGTGTGTAAAAAATTTCTTTCTCTCCTATTATATTAACAGACCTTTATGCTCTTCTAATATTTTATAGTTATCATCTTCACAGGTGAGCCTGTCGCAATAATCAATAAATCAATTAATTGCATGATAAATGAAAACAAACTCAATAATGTCCATTGGCATGATTTAGCTTTTCTCTTTTTTTCTTCTCTTTTTACCAAAAACTGGATGATAAAAGTCTTCGCTTTGGTGCTTTGGTCTCAACTAGCCCTTTTTTGAAGGGCAATTTTGTTTATAAAGACTTCAAAATTAATTTTATTTGTTGTTTTATTTATTTTATTTTTGATGTTTAAAATGTTTTAAAGTAAATATTTAAAAATATTGAAATATTAAAAATTTAAATTCCAGTGTTAAATGTTCATTAAAATTTGTAGTATGCTAATCTTATAGAACGGGCGCTTGCATTATTATTTTGCCATTAGTGTTATATTAGTTAAAAATGGTCTCAAAACAACAATATTATCGTTATCGCAATAACTTCTAGAACAATTTATCATCCAGCAAAATTTGTCATCTTGACAAGCCTATTCAAAGGCCTTCTTAAAATTCAGAGACATTTTTTGCTGCACCATCTCATATTCAAGCAAGCTCCAGGTGGGATTTCCAGACACCAAAATGAAATTTTGACACCAACACACACACACACACACGCACACACAAAAACTTTACCACAAAAGGCTGTTGTGGCTAATCGACTTCTCTCAAGAGGAGGCGCCCACTTGGCCCAGATCCCGTGGCAGGCTGGGTACGATACACCCTGAAGGACGAAGCACAGTCAGCAAATGCTTGTGCATAACGTCCAGCGTGAAGATCTGCACACAGACACATACTGCACCTCAACAAGGCCTTGACATATCCTCACAAGAATGACGCAGCTGTAGTGGCAGCGAGCTGCAGACGGGATCAGCATGTTGAGGACGGACGTGGCCACGATGGCAAAGCCAAACACTCTTAAAACACACAAAAGACGAGCAGGTTATGTGAGCCAAAACCAAAAAGAACATCAGAAGAAGAAAAGCAGAACGGAAAACACTTAGAAAATGCACTAGAAGAAGTTCATGTGCAGATCACAGATCAGCTAGAAGTGGGAATATTCACCTGTTGGCTGCAAATTTTTGACATATAAAGCCACCCGGGATCTGTGTGACTATGTAGCCCCAGAAGAAGGAGCCGTGGATCATCCCCACCGTCTCTGGGTCCCAGGTGAACTGTGCAGCCTGAAAGGAAGAAAAACATTTTATTAGTTGCAAAACTAACCAACATATTTCTTTTTATTGAACTACACTGAGGCCCTCGTTTGAGCTATCAAAAAAAGCTGTCGAAACTGACCTGAACCAATGATTTACCTTGATAAATAAAACCATGATTTAAACCTTGTGCTTTTCTATATTGATTTTGTTAAAAAAAAAAAACTAAAAATTTTTAATGACACTGGCGACGGCTGAATGGATTTTCCTCTTCATTTATTCACAATAAGTAAAAAAAAAAACATTGATTGAATTGCAATATATTCCATATTGGCAAAGTGATCTGTAACCTAATGCATTAAACTGTAATATATTGAGAACACAAAAACAAGGCTCTTTATTGCCTGTTAGTGCATTCAGTAATTTTCATTTAAACAATAAAAAAAGGTTTCTTTCTTCCTTTATTGTAATACAAAGAGGATTTCTGGGTGTAACAGCAACAATAAATGTAAAGGTTAACATAAAATGTTCTTAAAGTTTTGCTGTTCAAGTAGACATTTTTGCTTTTCTGTCTCTTTTTATCTACTTGTCTCAAAAGTGACTACCTATGGTGTGTCCTAATCCTGGTCTGCAAAAAGAATCACTCTGATTTGCAAATTAGATGGATTTTCAAACTATATATTACTCTTATTTTACCGAAAAGGTGCAAGCCTTTCATAATTATGACATATAATCTAAATAGGTTTATCAACAACCACAGAAATTTAAAATTAATTGAACAAAGCTGTATTTTTAAACTTAAATAAAAGGAATTACCTTTTCAAACACCATAGACTGTAAAACTGGCTTGAGCAGGACAGGAAGTAATCTTAGCAATCTTCAGAAATTAGCCTTCATCTCAGGTATGTACTGTGACCTGAGACAACATGCATTTTTGCAAAATATGTCCTTCAAATTATTTCTCACTACTTACCACAAGCACCTCCTTGTTGCCTCTGTAGACTGTATGGTCATTGACCATGCTAACAATAGCAACACCCAGGTTGCATCGAATACCAAAGGAGATGCAGAAGCCCAGACCGCACAGGATGGCAATGATGTACCGCCTGGGGAGGCCGAAGCAGGTGCAGTCCACCACGGGCAGCTCCTTCTCCTCCACCAGCTCCGGGCGGCCTTCAGCTGATAACTCGATGGTTTCTCCATTGGCCTGTCGTTTCTCAATGAGCCTAAAGTGGGCAGACAAAAAAATATATAAATTAAAACAAGGTCTGTGAGTCAACTGCAGAGGTTTTTCAAAGATGTATTGACTAACAATATGTTTCTTCTCCTTTTGGGAATTTTTTTTTTGTCTCTATATTAGATCTAAGTCTGCTTTTTGGACTCGTTTATTCATCAATAAAAGTTGTTCTTCAGTTTTAGCACAGACTCCAGTAAAAGAGAATAGTAATCTCACTGAGTTTTTTCTCCTGGTTAAAAATAGATTCAATAAAAAAAAAAAGTTTGAACACAGGTATTTAAAACAAACAAAAAAATATGTATTTTCTTTAAGTTTTTTAAGGTGGTATGTGAACCTGAGACTATATGTAAACTAATATTGAATTTAATACTTAGCTGATTTTTAATTGATTTTCAAGACATTGCTCATTCTCTTGGGTCTTCTTTTTCTGTATAGAATGTTGTTGATTAATTTAGATTCAGTTTTTTAATCAGGCATGCAGCTATGAGACTTACCCACCTAAACTTCTGAATTTTCCAAAAAAAAAAAAAAAATAGTAGATAAAGAATCAAGTTTCTCCTGTCTAGCAGTGGTACTGATTTTCTTCGATATCTGAACGCTTGATTCTGATTTGGATTTGTTTATTTTAATTCTTTCTAAGACTGGATTTGTGTTGGAGTGCTTTTGGTAAATTGGCCAACTTCATGAAGGGTTACTACCTAACCCTAAGTTTGATGCATTTAATGGAGAGGTAAAAAAAAACGAAAAAGATTTTTCAGTATCTGACCTGGCAATCATTGGTCAGAGTTGATCAAGAAAAACAGGTTCCTCTGGAGCGTCTCTAGTAAAACTGTCTATGAGGATCATTTGACTGCAATTCCTCAACAAAAATAGTTTGTATGACAAGAAATATGATGTTGTTAAGGAAACATCTGTTAAATGGCTTAGCTTATAAAAGTTATTATATATTTTAAGTTACAAACCATCATATAAACATATTTTATTCCGTTTTCTTTTCAATCTCTTGTCTTCATGTCAGGAAAAGAAATATATTTTGTTCATCTTTAAAGAAAAATGAACCACTCTTAGTGGTGGGTAGTGTAGTTTGAATATATAAGATTATTCTTATCATGTTCCAGAGTCACATTTTTCCACAGGAGTCAAACAGAGAAGACAGAGGAGTGGCCATCTGTGTATAACAACCTCGCTCGAGATCTCCCCCCACTAACAGACGAACACAAAGCAAGCAGATGCACCTGAAAGCAAATACGGCTTCCTCTGTGTTTTCTATGTGATTGTGAGAGTAAGTTTTCGTTCATCATGTTTCACTTCACGCGCTCAAACCTCCACATTGCATTGTGCTAATCCAGTTAGTCACTGAGCTGGAGAATCATCCAGTCCAGCAGACATGATAACCAGAATGATAGGAGCTGAAGTGAGGATCCTGGTTGGGTTTAAAAAAAAAAAATAAAAAATTTAAATCATAGTGCCGAGGCTGCGGTAGCAAAACTTCTTCAACTTGCCGAAGCTCCAGGAAAACTTCTTCACAAACTCCAACAGAAGGAAAGACTGACTCTGGCGCTGGTCAATTATTAATATGTTTTTGAGTTGCATAAATATTTTACTCCATATGTTTTTCTTTTTTACATCATAACCTGCCACAACCTATCTGTCCACTGGCTTTGAATGTACAATTGGCTCCATCTATGATGTGTTTATATTTCTTATGCTGCTTGCAGATTCCCCTGTACGCCCCTACTTTTCGTTCTTTATACAACGGACTCTAATCTATTTGCTCATCTATTCAAATCAGTAAATATGTGCAAAACACTTTGAGAAAATCAAGGAAAACCCACTCCAATAGAGTGAGAAGTGCAACTAAAAGTCTCTCATTACATTTGATAAAAAGAACGGAAAATGAAGAAAAAAAAAATACTTGCAATGCAACATGGTTTTAGAATCTAGAAAAGATTAGTGAGGCTGCAGCCTCTATCTCTTTCTCTCTCTCTCTCTCCCTCTTAATCTGTCACCACATTCAGATTAGGATTACAAAAATGATTTACTTCCGGAAATGAATATAGAGGGACGGGCAGGGGTCGGATGCGCTTCAGCGTGTTCTACGTTTGTCATGATGAATGTTTGAGGAGATGCTGAAACGTGATTTATCTGCTTTTGACATCCTGTACAGATAAAAGTTTCCAAACCGTCTCTAATTCAACATATTTGTTGGAGTAAACATGGGAAGGTGAGTAAATTTTAAAGGTTTTTGCCAGTCTGACAATGGAGATCAAGAAGTATTTTGATGTCTGCCGTTATAAGTAGTAGTTTGAACCAGCCACAGGATGTGCATTAACATGCAAGTCACAGTACAATAAAAACAAATAGCCATACTTTCATGTCAACATGCTTGTCTCTTAAATGTTTTGCTCATTTTTCGCCAACTTTCAAAGTTTAAATACAGAAAATTCAACATAAAATCAGGGAAGATATTTCAAGCTCAAAGTAAAACCCCCCACAAAGACAGGAAGGACAGAAGGATGGCTGGATGAAGGAGAGTAGAAGGATGATGTAAGTAAAGAATGAATGAATCTATCCATCATACTATTTTTTTTAGAGTTAATTCCAAGCTGTTTAGAAATAGTTTGCATTATTTAACCCCTTGCAACTGAATTCAGTCTGCTAAGTTGTTTACATATCTCAGGTTAGCCAGTTGGTTGCTCTCACACCGCCGTCTTCTGTCTGCTAAACAAATGTGCTGACTCGTCCCCCCCTGACCCCCGAGCTTGGAGCCCAAGCTGAATTTTAGCTCAGCATTCGTGGAAGCTGCAGGAGGGTCCTCATTAGGCTTCAAAAAACAGATTGTAGCTTGACATTCACGCATATGCTGCTAACTAACGAGGGCAGCCCACAGGAAAAGTGGTTGTTAATTACGTGTCTCCCACCAAACGCCACTCTGCCTCTGCCCTGTGAGCGTTTAAGTGTCCCAACATAGCAAAGAAGATCGAGGTCTGATAGGCTAGCCAGCGTGGAACATTTCTGCACCTGTGCAGGTTTGTCAACATGAAAGGTCATTTTGCCTTTATTTGAGGCTCACTATCACGACGGAACTGGAGGTTCCATCAGCTGAACTTCCACTCAGCGTAGCGTAGCAAGAACCTGGCTGGTCTCAGCTGGCAACAATTAATGAGCAGGAGAGCATGAGCAGGCAGAAGCCCCGTGACCTCAGGCTCTCTGAAATATCATAATTAGAGCAGGAATGGGCAAGGCGGAGGCTCACGATCTGATGATGGGCCACAGGAATCAGAACTGAGCTTAGTATGTCAAGATGCATTTACACTGATTTAATCATTAGACTCTAATAAAAAAACTTTAATTCTTATTAAATAGTTTTACATGCAACAATTAAGCTTTTTTTTTTTCTGGTTTCTTTACTCTAAAACCATGAAATGACACCCAGTGGAAATCATTAAGTCCAGAAGTGTGCATTTTAAATCAGTATAATTGTTGCTCTTCTTTGAGGACAGAAGAAAGGTTTGAGAAAATGAACATCAGAGAGGTAGAATCTGGATTTATTTTTGAATATGTAGGAAGTAGAACGCTATTTTTTTAAAGATTTTATTGGCTCCAATGGTTTTATTTGATAGTTAATTGACAGGAAAGTTGGTAAAGCAAGGAGAGGAAGATATGTGGCAAAGGTTGCCAAACCAGCTATTGAACCTGCGACAGCCATGTCAAGGACTAAGACCGCCTTGTGCTTAACCCCTGCGCCATCACAGCAACCCCTGAATGACATTGTTGAAAGAAGTCCTGAAGGTGAGAAACATCAGGACTTCAGAGCTGCTGGATCCTTTCTGTATTAACACACAAGAACTCTTAAATGCTTCAGCTATCTTCACTTCTTACACTCTTTAAAATGAAAATAAGGGTCACTCAGAAGAAATAGTGTTTGTTGTCAGTCCAGATTCTAGAGCTACATGTCCTCTGGAAAACTTGCAGCTGTAATAAAAGATGGTTCTTCATAGTTCTTTTGCTAGGGAGCTGACCGCAATTGCAGGCCACATGTCTGAGTTTTTTATTTGAACGAAGCAATTTTTTTTTACATGTTCAAAATAAATATATTTTATCTCATTCTAAGATAGAAAAGGACAACTTTATATATTACTTTGTGTAGGTCAGTCACATAAATTATTATTCCCACTTATTTGATCTTTTCAAACCTGCACCTGTAGGAGCACATAGATTAAAATGAATAATTATGCTTTTAACGGCTCCATATTAAGTTACAAATATGCCATATTTACCAGTGGCTTATTTCTGCGTTTAAAGCTGATGTTCGTGTTCAGAGCCTGATTTTATTGTTTAAATTTGCAATAATTTGATATCAATGACAGGGCAGGAACGCCCAGTGACCTCAGTCTTGTCTTTGTGCATCAAATTCACCAATTCACAGTGTGTTCTGCATAATCCTCTCTTATGAGGATGACAGCGACTGAGTGAAAGCCAGTGAGGGGGGTGAAAATATTATATAACGGCACAAGCTCTGGTCAGCTTCTGTTCGCGTTCATGTTGAGAAATTGATCCCCTTTATTTCCTGATTTAAACATTTTGAGATTTTGCACCAAACACTTGATAAAGGAATGTGTTTTGTTCGTGATCCTGAAAGTGGTGTCCCCCCCCCCCCCCCTTCCTTTGTGAGCCGCTCACGCTCCCTGAAGTGAACAGATTGGGTCTCGGTGGGACTGTGTCACCCAGGGAGACACCCTCCTCCCCATCCTGTCACGGCAGTTTCCCCCCCCACCCCCTCACTCTCCACACACACTCAATCACACCTCTAGTGTTTGAGTGTCCACACGTGTGACCTTCATACACTTATCATTTTTAAGGCACTTTGAATAAACTATCCATTGTTGCCGTGGCGCTGTGGTTAAAACACAACCAGAACGGTGCGTTGAACAATACGGTGGAGCTGGACCGACTTCATGCATGCATAACAACACTGCAGCCAAAAAAAAAAGAAGCATGCTAGGTGGATGCAGCTGACTCTCCAAACTGCTCATCTATGTTGCATGCGTCATTTGCAAAAAACCTTTTAACTTAAACACTTCCACACACATCATTACATGCCAGATTGACCCAGTTAACTATGCCAAAATGATTAAGAGTGCAGTCACATGCACTACTTCCAAAAAAAAAAACAAAAAACAAAAAAAACAATTGCTGATGTCCAAACAGGAGTAAATGAAATCCTCTTGCCGTTGTTTGAATATTTCATCTCAACGGTGAACAATGAAAGGTAGTAACAGAAAAACGCACTGTGCTCCAAGTCAAGTGGATTAAATATGGATTACCTGTTATTTTCTGTATTGCCTGTTATGTAGTGAACCATAAGCTCTCAAGCAATCCTCGATGCGTTCAGCTTCCACCTTTTTATGTTTCATTAGGAACTGTGTTACATTTCAACACAGTTTTCATTAGATAACCATGATTCTGCATTATTATATTTTTAAGTAGTCTCCCTTGTACAAGGCAAGTGGATTATTTCTTGTTTTGAGAATATAACTGCTGCGGAAACAAGGAATGCACTTGACCTTACGTGGCTGAAGTTTGTGCTTACCTAGTGCAGTTTAATATAGAAACAAGAGATGCATTCTGAGTGAAAAAATGTTTAAATAATAGATGGACTTCTGGGTGCTTTCATCGCGGGGGGATCACGATTTTGTCTGTGCAGAGGAGAGATTGCAAACACCAGGAACGCCGTGTGTTAGAACACATTTCGCTGCTTCATTTGCCCACAGATTCATAATTTTAAATGGAAACATTAAATCTGTTTGAAATCTTGTGCTGGTGTGACACTAAAAGTCACAAAAATGTTCACTAAAACCAATCCGATATTGAGAAGGAGATATTTGAGGTTTTTTTTTAGATCAGGTGACCCTCAGCTGGTAGTTCAATGGATGATTGACGAGGAGGAGGAGGAGGAGGAAGAGACAGGAGGAAGTGACATAGAGCCAGGATGGAGCTAGTGGGAGGGGAGAGTTCAGGGATTTGCACGGCTCGACAGCTGGACTGAAAAACAGGCTATTTCAGGACGGGATTTGTACGTTTGGTTGCTACCTCAAATCCTGAGAGAGCGGAAGCTTAAAGCGTTGGTTATTGCATGAGGTTCTATCAGTGTCTTTAATCTCTCCTTTTTCTCCCAGAAATATTGTCTGCAAACCAGTTTCCGACGCAACTCTTGAGTTGACATGAAATGCCCAAACATATTTGCACAACTTCACTGACTTTCTGCAGTTTTATAGCATAGGCTTTCTGATTTTAATATCTAAAGTTAAACAGTTTAAAACACATAAAGGTCTGTTTCTATATAAACTGAAGAGGCACTTGAATGCATCATTTAGAGGTGGCAAATGACGTCTTGTATTTCACATAACCTTCGAAGAAATACTCTTGTTGAGAGGCAGTTTACTTTTTCTTTCCTTGGTTGCAACATTAGCATTACTTAGACATTAAAATGTCAGAAAAAAAAAGACTTGAAATATCCATATAACATCCTGAAGACTTCAGGTTTTGTCCAGGCAAATGCCAACAACTATTTTATTATTTGCTCTTTTTTCCCCTAAGTTATAAATGAACTCCGAAATGCACCTGAACGTGATCTAGGCTCTTCGTATAAAGGAATGTACATATACAGTGTACAGTCATGGTAAAACAAAAAGACTGCAACAACTTCAAATTTTGGGGTTTTGTATTTCAGACATTTTTTTAAGTATTTTTATTTTTTAGGGTGTACTTCAGCTTTTTTTTTTTGTCTCTATTCTCGTTTTACAAACCTTCTTAACTGTGGATTAATATCCAAAAACGACAGATGATGTATGATGATTATTCTTTTTTTTATGTAATAAAACACAAGAATTTGGGTAATCAATGCTAAAAATACATGCATATAAAAACGTAAGAGCAGTATAGATAAACAGCTATCAGCGAGGCCAATGTATCACGAACATATTATGTAACCAGACTTTCTTCTGATCTGAAGCCCCACTTTGAGGGCCACATCTCATAAGAAAAATACATTTGGGGAAACATGGAAATGAAAACAATAAAAGAAGAAAAACGGCAATTCCCCATTCCCCAAATAGCAAAAAAAAAAATGTTTCTCTCCATCAGGTGACCCATTTTTATCCACTTTCACTTCCAATCATTGCACTCCACACAGCGCTGCACTAAACTATACTTTTGTGGCGTAAAAAAATGGCAAAACTGCATTGTTTCCCCTTAGCTATGTAATTTAAAAACTTTCTAAACTGTAAAAAAAAAAAAAACAAACAATAATAAAGCTGAAATCTTCAGAGCATGGAGCGTCCAAACAGAAAACATGCGTAAAAAGTCAGATCAGCCTGAAAATATCAATAATGTTTAGATTGCGTACCTGTGAATTTTCCCCAAGGTTTTCCCCGCCACCGCCTTGAACCTGTCCGGTCGGATCTCCATCCTTGCAGCTCCTTGACCCGGCCGGTGTGCTGATGTCCTGCGCGCCCTGCTGTCCCGCCTGAACGCGCGCTGCTCTCCTCTTTCGCACAGTCTATCGCTCTCCCTCTCTCATCCCTCCCCAACCGAACCAGCACCACTGATGGGCTGCGACAGGTGGAAGCCTTTAGATTTCTCTGCGCATTCGTGAAATCTGTCAATGTGCTGGACTGGACCGTGCAGAGGCAAAGGATTTAAAATATTAATGTCCAAACCTTCGTCATCGCTGCTCACGGAGTGCTGAGAGCTACAAAACGCAGATGTGGTTTACCCCCCCCCCCCCCCCCCCCCCCCCGCTTTTCTTCACGTTCTCATAAAACTGAATAAGTTGCTTTCTAATAGTTTGGAATAATTTACACATTCGATGAATTAAGTCAAGCTAGGTGTTTCTATATGAAGTGCAGAATCTGTAGTTCTCAGAAACTAATATTGAAGTAGTATTTACCAGTTTAAACAAATTAAGTAGCGATCTATATAGAAATGTATTGGACTTACAAAGGAACCTAAAACAAATATGGCTTTTACAGGTGATCGCAATGTGACTTTCGCTACAGTTTTGAGTACACATGTCCATCTGTACAATATTTCAGTTATTTTTATTTTTTTTACACGACTTGCTATAATCTAACCCATAGAAAACCTATGGGACCAACTGAGCTCACTGGGCACATGAAACGTTTTTGAGACATTGACAATTTTTGTTGTGGAATATCCACCACCGTCGCTGGAGTTTGTTTCATTACACTGCTTGAGATGAGGAAATCATATTTGCAAGCTTCCACTAAAACGCAACACTTTCATGGCATAACATCTATGTGGCACGGACCTTTTCATTTCCCACAAATTTCACCCGAAAGTCATACATCTCTGGCTTTTTGTGAGCGGTGTAGGCTGGAAGTATTTACTAAAAGCAGATGTAACAATAGTTTCTTGTATTTAACAATACATCCAGCTGCAATATGAGCAACCCGCAAGCACAAACTCAAAAGTTACAAACAGCGTGCAAAGAATTTATGTAGAATAAATAAAAGCATGAATTACAGTCTCAAATTCTTGTAATGATGATGTAGATGTTGACTTTTCAAAGGAGCCTTAGCTGGAACAAAAAATGTGCTTTGTCAATTGTTTTAATCTGTTTTCACATTCAAGGGCGCTGGCAATTTGATTTGTTTCTGCACATTGTGGTGCAGAAACACTTTCATTATTGAGCACAACACCACTATAAATGTATAAACTTGTGTGAACTTCCCAGGTAAAATCAAAGGTAAAATAAGGTCACATTATTTTTTTTATGTCAAAAGCAAACCAGTTCTGAAAAGATGCACTCAAATCATCCTGATCTCACAAAAAATCTTGTTTTCTAACATTCCAAAGAAACACAGAAAGACTGAAAAATAAAAAAACAAGCACATTTCTCACAGTTACTGTTCTGCAACAATGTTGGGTTATTTCAGTTTGTTGATGATGAAATAATTTCCCCAGATGATAACGTATCCATCTGCTGAGCCAAGAGCGTTAAAGACCCTCTGGACGGCATGTCAACTTAATATAGCCAGCAAAAAGTCCAGATCTCATTTCAACAGAAAATGTCTAATACTGAAAAAAAGTGTTTTGTGTGATTTGTCAAAATTAGACAAAAATATTGCAACTACCGCTACCAACAGATGTTTAAGTTTTAAAAAGTTACTTTCACAACCACTAAGACATTCAGATCACTACAATTTTAAGTCTTTGTTAACCAGATTCAAGAGACAGAGCTGGAATGTTTCCACTGGCTGTTTGGAGCTGGAGCAGAGTAGCTGCTGCACACTGCTGATCAGCTGGCTGAAAGGAGGCTGCTACCATACTGTACGGCCTAGAGGAAAAATAAATTCAGCTGTTTGTTGTTCTTTTAAACAACAAAATGGTAAATGGTAGAATGAGCAGGTACACTTGAACACTACAGATAAAGGTAGTGGCTGGTAATAAGGTATTTCTAATAAGTCTGTGCATTTTAATAAAATAACAATAACTGCATATTATAAACATAATCACAACTGTAATAGTCAACAGTATTTAGAATACTTGGTATTGATAATAATAACACTAATATTTTGTATTATTTTATAAGTAGTAGAAATAACTCTCGCTTTCCTGTTTTAAATAAAAGCAAAAACATCCTGTTGTCATTTTTGCATAACAGTTTTGTGAAGACACATTGTTACAATAAAGTATATTTTGGTATTTTGGGTCAAGGTTGTGAAACAGTGATTGAGCTAAAATAATGTTTCACATTAGTGAAATATATTTTTTACAGAATTAAAGTTGTTAGAAAAGCCAAGAGAGGTGCAATAAAACATAAAGTTCTGATTCTGATATTTATTGGTTTAAATTGATTTCTTTCATCATCATTAATTAATTCTGTATAGTTTTTCATTTACTTAATCCAGAATGCCACTTTTTAACCTGTTAAATAAAATAGTTTTATTTTATATCTGCGACTCATTTTCAACAACAAATTAAAACAGCTGTTTGATTGCTGCTCATCAGTTTGGGTGTCGAATGTCCAGGTGACGGGACTCAGCGGTCCAGTCACCTGGACAGAACCGGTCAGTCAACCTTGTAACGTTCAGGAGACAGAATCCTCCCTAAAGCAAACGGTGAGTAAACCCCAAACTATCAAAGTAAAGTTTGATCTTTTTCCTGCCAAGACGTTAAAATGTGCAGCTTCATTCTTTCAACCTCTCTAGTCTGAAAACACTGATCACAAAAATCAAAATGGTTAGATCCCTGTCCAGTTTCACACAGACACACTAACGCCACTATCATACGCAGACATGCAAACATCACAGTTTCTCAAAGTAGTTTTTCTTGCAAATTAATGCCTTATTTATCTAAAAACATACTCCTTATAGCCGATTGGTGGCTTGATTGACCACTAGCTCAGTCACGACTCACACATGAAGTCAAGATGGTCAAAAGAAGTTGCATCTTTCTCTTCAGTCAGTTTAAACGTGGTTCAGAAAGTGGAGTAGGGAACCAGACGGAGGAGATGGGTTTCATTTTTAAATACTTAAAATGATTTTGGCTTATTGACACTAATGTTTTAATAAAGATATAAAACAGATAATTGTTCTGACGAAAAAAAATACTGTAACGGACTGTTCTCACTTTAGTCTGTACTGTTCTCTCCTTTTCTCATCACAGTCCAAAATTTGATCAGCTTGAATATCCCCTCACACACCCGTGTCTTCCTCCTCCTCCTCCTCCCCTTCCTCCTCCTCCTGCTGGGGAAGGAGCCGGTATTGCTCGTTGCCCACCGGCAGGAAGGAAGTCCTGGGACGAACCCCGTCTTCCTCAGAGGGGGCCGGATGTGAGTTGGAGTCCAGCTGATCAGTGGAGTTACACTTGGTGTACAGCTCGCGTTGCACCTCGGGGCCGGGCCCCTCCTGGGGGGTGATGTCGAGGGCGGAGCGGTTTTTCAGCATGGAGTGGATGTAACCGATGGGCACAGGAAGGCTGGCGAACACGATCAGCATGACGATCATAGCCAGGGCCCAGCCTGGGTACTCCAGTGTCATCTCAGAGGCCTGGAAAGACAAACAGCACACAAGAGGATGAAGAAGATTGCACTGGAGCTAATACTGAGCTCTACATTTATTGAACAGTGAATTTTAATCGTTCAAAAAAATGTGAAAAGTTGATTTATCAATAATTCGAAAAGTAGAATCCCTCTATCTTATACATTTACAACAGAAAGAGTGACATATTTGAAGTGCTTATTCCTGTTATTTCTCATTGTCATGCCTTGTGAATAATACAAACGCAACATTCAGTTTCTCAGAAAATTAGATAGCAGACCTTTAAAACAGAGATGTTATGTCTCAACACATTAACAGCAGCAACAATTGAGTTGACAGTTGTTGAGAAGAAAGTTACGAACAAGCTCCAATAGGAGGGTAAGTCACGTGAGGCTGGCTTTCACAAAGGGCTGTATCCAAGATTATTAATGGAGCAGAAGAAAACAAGTGTGGGAGATTTAGGAGAGATTCAACAGTGCAACAAGCTGAAGAACGCTATTACAGCAACCTGGGCTTCCATTACACCTCAGCAGTGCCATAGGCTGAATTTCTGCACGCCATTTTCTTCACACCCAACCACTGACTGAAAATACTGTAGATGTGTTAGACATATTTTTCAGCAGATGAACTTCTCTGCATTTGGATTCAGTTGTTTTTTAGAACTTTGTAATTTTCTACTTTATCTGAATCCGTTGTTCATATCAGAAATATAACAGAAATAAAATCTGTCAACTATATCTCTGTATGTACTGAATTTAGACAATATACTAAGTTTGTTTCAAAAAGAAATGAACATTATTATGTTTAATTCAGATACATTTATATTCAGCTAAAGTAGCTAAAACACATTTTCCATGAAGCGACGAGACAAATGGTCTGGGGTAACATCCGTTCCCAGGTCTAAATCTGACTGAGCTGGGTTTCACTTTTACATATGTCAAGTCAAAGGTCACGACCCCACCATGAGCTAGACTCAAAGGAGCATGCAGAGAAAGCCTTCAATAACGTCTCTTTAGTACTGACACGTTTTTCGTTTCTTTACACTTTGAATAGAACATGACTGGCATTCTGTGTTGTAAATTGTTAAAATATATATATATAACTTTGGGGGTGCTGTGGTGGCGCAGGTGCAGAGCACAACCCACATATGGAGGCTTTAGTCCTCGTGCCGGTAGTCGCAGGTTCGATTCCGGGCCTGGCGACATTTGCCGCATGTCTTCTCCCTCTCTCGATCCCTAATTTCCTGTCAAGCTACTTTCAAATAAAGGCCACTAGAGCCAAAAAAATCTTTAAAAAAAAAAAAAACATGTTTGGGATTTGTGAAACTTTTTTCTGATTTGTGAAACTTCAATAAAGATTGATTTCACCACTTTTTTTGGATCCTGGATCCTAGAACTTCTCCAGGTCCAAAACTACAACACCTGGACTCTTCAAAACTGGACTGGATTATTTTAAACTAATAGTAGAATATTTAAAACCATGCTTGTGATTTGTGAAACCTTTATGTGATTTGAAAAACTTCACTAAAGTTCAGACTACTATTCACACTATGCATGTCCATGCAGTTTTTCAAATTCAATTCTAATTCAAAACCACTTTATTAATCCCAAAGGGAAATTAAATATTAGTGTA
>CAEGAE010050412.1:0-22863 GCA_903067095.1 Girardinus metallicus
TTGAAATCTGTCACATAGAGAAAAGAAGCTTCATGATATTATGATTTGTTCATCTGAAAAACTTTTTAATCTCATTTAATTTGATTAAAGTGATTTTTACATCAGTTAGTTGAACTGATTTTGGCTCGTTTATCTTGTTATATCAAGTACATTCATGTGCAAATAAGATTTTTCTACTTTGTTGAAAGGAAAGAAAGTAGATCTGAACATTTAATCAGATTATAAACTCACTTTAATTCCAGAAAAAACAGAGGGATTAATTCTACACATCTGAAAGCAAGGCATTTGCAAGCCTGTAAAATTGTGACGCTATTTGTTGAAATTTTAATTGTTAAAAATGAAATAAATAAAGAATGGGTTAAGAATATGGTGGGCAGCTTTTTTGCTATTAGCTTGTTTGCCACTTCCCACAGTGTGGCAGGGTAAACTTGCCTTCAATGCAGAGCATCGAAGACGAATCAGATGCACACCAACCAAACTGCTCTTCATTCAACCGAAAGTTTAGCCAAGTTTGCCTGAAAAATTTAGAGGAAGCTAAGTGCGCTAAATATTTTCAAAGTTAAGAGAAATGCTGAAGATCGAAATAAAAATTAGCTCCGCCATTAGAATAAAAGCAGAATATATATTTATATTTACATATGTGTTTGTTGGTGAAGTTGAGCTCATCACCAATGACAGATGGAAGAAACGCTAGCTACCTAGCAAGGGAATATTAGCAGCTAGTTAGCAGAACCTCAATCACCTCACGGAGCTGAAGATGTCTGCGCATGACTCAAACTTTATCCTGGCAGAAACGTCCTGGAAGAAAAAACATTAAGACCTTTAAACAACGTATTTAAGGCTAACTTACATTTTTACTATGAATTTAAGAGTTTTTGAGGACTGCTAACGCCGCCAAACAATCTGAGGACAGTTGATTTGGGCCAAACCCAGAGGAGTCGCTGAGTTCCCAGCAACAAAAATGAACCGCAACAATGTGGAAAACGGATCGGAGTTCCTCAGGTTTGTCCAAAACCCTTCAAGTTTCACAGAGAAAGTGCTCAAAATAAAAAAATAAAAAAAATAACTGCAAGTCATTACAGTCACAGCAGCCTAAATATTAGCATTACATTGGAGAATAAAGAGCCTGTCTTACATCACTAATCAGCATTAAACTTCACGACGATATGGACTAAAACTGGGATGTTCACAAGTAAGAAACAGAAACTGGAAGACTTGAATTGTGGGAAACCTTTAATCCTCATAACTTATAACTATTTATAAAACCTACAGGAGTTTTTATGAAAAAAAAAACACATTAAATCCCAAGAAAAGTTAAATGTGTCTCATTTTGTTCATGTATCTACGGAAGAAGATTAGTGCCACTGGAACAAAAAAACAATTCTGACTTTAATCTTCTGAGATCAAAAAGTCAGAATTTTGAGATTAAATTCAGAATTCTTAATTTTTTTAAAAACATCGGCCCTAATCTTCTTCCGTATGTAACCCCTCTAATTGAGACAGAAAACAAAGCAGCACCAGCTGTGCTGTTCTGTCGCTTCATCTTGCTGTTTACAGCAGACTAGCGCCCTCTGCTGGTGTATTTTTGTTGCTTTCTGTCTGGTGGCCGGCGATGGGCGTGGCCAGCAGGGCAGTGGGGGGCAGCTGGAGGCAGCTGTCGGGCAACACGTGTCCCCCCCTGGTGTACAGGAGGGAGACGTCGCTCCACAGAGCGTCAGCCTGCTGCGTCTGCCTCACTATCAGCTCCTTGTACTGCTGGATGGCGTCCTGGTCCATCCGTCTCCGGTGGTCCTTGAACTGCTGTCTGCCCTGCAGGAACACAAACCGGATGTTGGGAACCAGTCCAGCGCCTTCCTGGGCGGATCTCAAACCTACCGATACGTTAAAAGGTCAAGAAAACCCAAAATCAAAGCATAAAATTGTCATTTTGGTCCCAGAAGATCAATTTTTGGTCTTTGAATATTCAATTTAAATGACGTGTGTCCTCCTCTCCCAGCTGGAGGTTTGGACATTTTATGAGTTTCATGCCTCTGGTAAGGCGCAGACCCATTATGTCAGAAATTATTTTATAGAAAAGCCAAAATCTACGTTAAGCGAGAGTAAAGCCTAAGGAAGTTATTTTGTTTTGTTTTTTTAAGTTTGAATCAACCTTTCTAATGCAATACTTCAAAATACGCAGAAAAAAAGACATGAAAGAGAGAAACATGGCTAATATGCTAAGCTGCTACCTTGCACTTGCCCACAGTAGCCATGTTTCATCCTATTGACACGTGAATTTTGAGTGACTTTGTTTTGTTCCTCTGGTCAGAAATGATTCACCTCATGTGTGCCCATCTCCCCTGTAGCCAAAAACCATGTCAAGCTAGTGTGGAAACTGTTTTGCAAGATGGAGGAAATTATTTAGCCTTTTTTTAATCAACTGTTTCAGAAAGTGGATTAAAAACTTTGCTGGAAACCCAGCTAATGTAATCTGTGTGAGAGACTGACGATTTTCTTCTGCCTGGCGTTGAGTTTGGGCTCCAGGCCTTTCTTCTGCTCCCACAGACTCGTCATGTCGAAGAGATGCTCGTTGTTGTTCTTCATCTCTGCCGTTAAAGCCTCCAGCTTCCCCTCAATCTTGGTCTGGATTTTACAGCATTTAGCAGAGCTTATCTTAGCAGTTTCAGTTCCTAAATGGCACAGAGGTTTTTATTTCTGGAGAACTTACATCCCATTCTTGCACCACCTTGGCTTGAACTGATTCTATGTGCAGCTTCTCCTGCTTCAGCTCCTCCAGCTTCCTGCTGCCCGTCATCATCTGCAGAGCCTCCAGATCCACCAGCCGGCCGAACTTTGTCATCTGCAGCTCGTTGAAATCCCTCTCCAGCTCTGCATCGACACTCCGCTCAGACTGACAGTAAGCATGTTTCTGTTTCCTGAGCTGTAATGAGCTCACCTTGGATCTTGCCGTTCTTGTCCCTGTCCTCGTTGACCAGCTTGTTCCTCTGCTGGCGAGCCAGACGGTGCAGGTTCCTCTGCTCCACCTTCTCCGCCTCCAGCTGGTGGACGCGCTGCTGCAGCTTGCGCAGCTCGGTGCGGTACAGCATCAGCGCCTCGCTCAGGTCAGAGGGCATCGAGTCGTCGACGAGATACGCTATCTGGTTAGGAAAGTTAGAAATAAAATAGAAAAAATTGAAAAAAAAATGATTTAGAAGTCACAGCTAACTACGAAACTTAATCATTAGCTTTGCTGAAGCTAATGCTAAAGCTCTACACCAACACGGTGCTTAGCTGAAGCTAATGCTAAAGCTCTACACCAACACGGTGCTTAGCTGAAGCTAATGCTAAAGCTCTACACCAACACGGTGCTTAGCTGAAGCTAATGCTAAAGCTCTACACCAACACGGTGCTTAGCTGAAGCTAATGCTAAAGCTCTACACCAACACGGTGCTTAGCTGAAGCTAATGCTAAAGCTCTACACCAACACGGTGCTTAGCTGAAGCTAATGCTAAAGCTCTACACCAACATGGCTCCATCCTCCATCTCTGTTGTCAGCAGATGTTTTTTGTGCGTCAGATTTATCAGCGTATCAGAAACGTAATATAAAGATTCTGCTTGAAACTTTGGTTTGTGAAAAAAGCAATTTAAGAGTCTTTGCAATTAATTTGTCAAAATTAATGTGTCCCGGCCTAAATCTATTTATATTATTGCTCTCTTACTTCCATTTTTTTAAAGTTTGTTAAATAATTAAAAATATTTATTCTACTGTATTTTTTTTTTATAATCTGTTTTCTTTTGACTTGGATGATTTTATCTTTCCACCTTTTGTCACATCAGTGCTTAAATATGAAGTGGAGGAAAAAAGAGTTCTTGGTTTTTAACCCATTTTTCAAATAGATTTATAAACAGCGGCTCACATGCTGCTTCCTCAGCTCAGAATGAAACTGTCATAATGTCACGTTTTCTTGACGAATGAAGCTCTTCTTCACCTGATGCAGCCTGAGAGGAACCACCACGTCCAGTTCGTTCATCTTCATCTGCTTCTCCTTGTTGATGAGCTCCATGTCGTCCTCCAGCGCCTTCCGGCTGTTCTTCACCACTTTGTTCTGCAAACACAGAGAACCGGCCCGAGACGATCAGCAGAGCGTCGCAGAGACGCAGCAGGACCGGAGGCAGCCGACCTTCTTCATGACCAGCTCGTTCTCCTTCCTCAGAGACTCGATGAGCTTCTTCTCCTCCGTCAGCAGATCCTCCACATCCAGCCGATGCTCCCGCAGCTCCAGTGTGTTTTCAAACAGCTGCTGGTCGCAGCCTGAGGCGCACAGGGACACAGCGGGTCAGGGAGGAAAAGAAAAGGTCTGGAAAATCTGGACTTATTTTCCACCGGTGAACTCCTAGGGTTCACGGTGATGCCAACGCGCTCAGGGCGGCCATCTTGTTTGACAGCTTATGTTAATTTGGACTTTGAATTCAGCTCAACTCTAAGATTAGGTGTCAGACCGAGGCAAAACTTTTTTTATCATAAAAAAATGAAGTCATATGTATGACGGCGAGTTAGTGTTGAAGATATATAAATAAAAATGGAGGAGTACATTTCTGCTAAAATAAGAAAGTTTCTCCAAAAATGGAACATTTGCTAGAATGAACTCATAAACTTTTGGACCAATCGCAGAACTTTTATAGAAAAAACAACATTAAAAGTCGAAAAGTTTTGACTTTTGTAGACAGGTTTTACATAAAAAAGTTAATTATTGCCAAAAAACTCAGAAAACAAGAAAATTGTTGAAAAAAGTAAATTTCCGAGTTTCAGAAGTCAAAATCTTTTTATCTCGGATCTCAGAAATGTACACATTTTTTAAATATAATATTTAATAGACTAATCTGAAAATTTGTGATCTTTTTGGCAGAAATGTCTGGGTTTGCTAAGTGTCGGCATCGTGCCGCTGAATGTGACGTTACATTCTGGAGGCTTTTGAAATGGCTCGTTTTCCAGACACAAAGAAATAAGTTATTGCCAAAAAACAAATCAGGTTGTTTGGTTTATGACCCAAATGAAGGTAAAAATACATGGAAAATAGGAATTTTCACAATAGTTCCCCTTTCATTTTAAGACTTTGTTCCGGTTTTGTCTTAATTCTGTTAATATTGTAACTAAATTCTGGTAATAAAACATAAACTACTGAAATAAAAGCCACTTCTTGAAGATATTTTCTGTCATTTCTAATTTCTTTTTTAGAAAAGAAAGCGAGAAGAGAAATAAATTGATTAAAATGATAAATTAGATTTGATATAAGAAACGGACGGAGGAGAGAAAGGTCAGAGGTCGTTGTGCTGCTGACCGTCGGGACAAACGGTGTCGTCGAAAGCGGCTCCGTCCTCCTCAGACTCGCTGTCGTAGTCTTCATCAGACTCGCTCTCAGACTCGGAGCTCTCGTCGCTGTCTTTCTCTTGTCCTACAAACAAACCAGAGGTAAGATGGACGCCTGACCGAAGTGAATCCTGCGGCTCCGTCGTTTCCCATCACCTTCCTCTCCGGTCGTCTCCTTCTTCTTCACCCGCTTCACCTTCTTCTTGAAGACTTTGGTGAGGAAGTCCTGGAACGGGTTGCTTTCCCCGAGCGACGCCTTGAAGGTGGCGGCCAGCTCCTTCTCTCTCTCCTGCAGCCTGGCGATGTTTTCCCTCTTCATCTCCAGAACGTCGATGTATTCGTCCAGCTTCAACTGGCGGAACAGAAACAGAGTCCAGACACTGAACAACTCCATGCTTCAGGTAACTGACTCACCTGGGAGGTGGAGTTAGGCGGAGTTAGGCGGAGTTAACTCATTTGCTTTAATGAGTTAATGTGAGTTAATTCAATAGATAGAAAATAACGTGTTAGATCATTTAGTGAGTAAATAGTGAAAGTGAGTTTGAGTTAGTAATTTATACTGTGAGATTTAGTGTGGCTTCATTAGAATAACGGGTTAGTTAGTTAGTGAAATAATGCGAGTGAGTTAGTTAGTTATTGAGGTAGTTAGTTAATATAACTTATTATATTAAGAAAATTAACTTAAATAATTGAGTAAGAGAGTTAAAGCAAAGAAAGTAGTTAGTTAGTTAGTTAGTTAGTTAGTTAGTTAGTTAGTTAGTTAGTTAGTTAGTTAGTTAGTTAGTGGATTAATTTGTTGTTATTTATTGGGTCAGTGTAAAAATGATTTAGTTAGGAACTCAACTTGTAAGTGTAATCATGGTTGCTGATTGGTTAGTAACAAGTTAATGTGAGCGGTTAATGGGTAAGTTAGTTTTTTAGTTCGTTAGGAGTTGCTTAGTTAGCGAGTGAATAACTGTTTGTGGGTAAGTTAGTAAGTTATTGTGCTAATAGCTAATAAATTAGTTTCTTAGTGTGAATAATTTACCAGGTGAGTTTATTAGTTATTGATCGAGTTAATTGGGTCATTAGTTAATTTGATTTACTGGTTTTATTTTCTGATTGAAGTAGTGATAATGGATTAATTAAGTTTAACTGGTTTAAATATGTCAGTTGATGAGTTAATGTGACTTTTAATGTAACTTTGAGCAAAGAAACAAAACAAAAGCAGGAGCCAGAAAAACTGTTTCAATGAATATTTTCCTTTTTATAGACGAAGCGTCTAGTTGAGAAAACAAACTTTGGGTGATTAATTCAGTAAATGTGAGTATGAGGCAATTACCTAATCTTATAAATCAGTCAATTTAATGAAGATTTTGAGTTTGCATATATTTTTATAGCTAAATAGGTTTTACAGTGGAATGAAGTTATGTCATTACAACTGACTCAAAATGATCAGACTAAGATGTGCAGCTTGCAAATATTAACCTTTTTAAGTTGTGAAAACTTGATTTCTTTTGTTTTTATTAACTTTAAAGTAGAAACCAGCCTGTGAGAAGAGGAATGGTTGTGTTTTCTTCACCATGATGTTCATCTCCTCCAGCAGGGAGCCGTCCAGCTTGTCCTGCAGAACGCCCTCCGTCTTGTCGAACTGCTTGAGCAGCAGCATCTCCAGCACCAGCGTCAGCAGCCGCAGGTCGGCCAGCTTCAACTGGCTGTCCAGCTGCTGCTTGTTGAAGTGCAGCTGCAGCAGCCCCTTGTCGAACCGGCAGACTGAGCCCTCCATCTGGAGGAAAACACACAGAACTCAAACGTCCTGCTCCGTTCTCCGCTCAGAGGAGAGGCGTTAAAGATGGACCTGCTGGAGCAGACGGTCCTGCTCGTGCAGCAGCCGGATCTCCTTCTCCCGCTGACTCTCCTCGTCCTCATCATCAGAGGCCTCTGCTGAAGCCAGGTGGCGCTCCTCCTCCTCTTCCTTGCCTCTTTCTCTCTCCTCCTCCAGCTTCACTTCTTTCTCCAGCTGCTCCAGTAAACCCATAAAGTCGTCGTCCTCCTCCAGATGTAAAGTCTTTATTCTGTTTGAGAAAAGAAACATAAATAAACGGAGAAGACTGAAAGAGAGAAAAAAAAGATTCTCCTTCGGTTTGAAATAAATCTGCTTTATGACGAAGATATACATTTATTACTGCATTTTATCTATTTGATTTTGTGCAGAAAATGTAATGAACATGTTGTGTTTAGGCCATAGACTTATCCTAACCTGTCCAAGGAAACATAATAGGTCACCTTTAAATGTTTTTATTTTCACAGCCCCCTCTGGTCCCCCTTTAGATCCAGCCCTGCTGCGTACCTTTCCTGTTTCAGGATGCGGTATCGCTCCAGCGTGGCCTGGCTGACCTGCAGCTTCTTCTCTGGCGTTTCTTCGGGCAGCATGGAGATGGAGGGAGGAGACGGCAGGCGGAGGTCGGCAGGCAGAGCGGGATGGACCTGGTGGAGCCGCCGGGCCTGAGCCTCCGTCCACGACAGCAGCTGGACCTTGACGTCTCGCACCACCGCGATCTGCTCGTTCCTCTCATTCTGCTTCTCATAGATCTGGGGAGGAAAAACTCAGAATCAAATAAAGAGCTCAAATTAATGTTAAGAATAAAAATAAAACATTTATCTAACAAGAAAAAATTGTAAAAACAACCCTTATTGTAAAAAAAACTTATTGGGATCTCGAAAAATTTCAGCAAAACAATTTTTCAAAATACCAGAGGAAACATGGAAAAAGCCGTTTGGTGATTAGAAGAAGAAGTTGGATTTTTAAAAATTTGGATTCATGAGAAGGAAAAAATTATTTTTGACACATATATAAAAGCAAAATTATTATTTTTAAAAACATGAATTTTTGAGAAACTTGCAGCTCATTTCCAGTCAGAAATAAACTGACAAGCTAAAAATACAAAGTTGGCAAATTTTCTCACAGTGAAATTCAGACACTTTTCTAAATTCTCAAACTTTTCCAGAACGTAATTTTGAAGGTGAAATAATATTTTACTTTATAATATTTTTTATTTAAAATAAAACTTCATAATTGTTATTTAACATATAAGTATTTTAAATAATTGAAAATTATTACTTTAACAATATAATTATTAAAAATAACAGTAAAAATTTTTTTTTTTTTACATTTTTTATTTTAAATTCAAATACAATTTTGGAAAATTTTTAACTAGTTATAATAATTGAATAATTTCTCATATTTTAGCATTTAAGTGTAGTAAATCGTAAAAAGTGGCGATAAAGCTGTTTTTTGGACAAATGAAGCCATATTGGTCGGCTCATAAACGTGTACCGGTGCATAAAGACGAAGTTTGAGCGTTTTGTACTTTTTCGTTCAGAGCCACCAGCTCTTTCTTCTTCTGCTCGGCGTTCACCCTCAGCTGCTTCCCCCTGATGAAGTCCCTGATGTTGTCTTTCTCCTCCTGAATGGCCTGAACGTTCAGTCGGTCCATGTAGTTCTCCTCCGGCTTCTCTGCGTAACTGAGACGCCAAAAAGCTGATTTTTATCAATAAAACAAGTATAAATCCAATGAGTAAAAGGGGCATTAGGCACAAAGTGCCATTTTATAGCATATTAGAGTAACTATATTACCTACAGTTGTAAAAATGTTGTATATATCATATATGACAGAATAAAAATTAACTTTGTATTTTAATGCCTTGAAATTGGGCCTCTGTCTCTTTAAGAATCTCCTTTTCTTTCTGCATGAAAGAATCAAATGTTATTGATGAGGAAATAACTTTAGAACATGATG
Organism: Girardinus metallicus; assembly: GCA_903067095.1. Classification (NCBI taxonomy): domain Eukaryota; kingdom Metazoa; phylum Chordata; class Actinopteri; order Cyprinodontiformes; family Poeciliidae; genus Girardinus; species Girardinus metallicus. The sequence continues at coordinate 9,127 of CAEGAE010050412.1, forward strand.
GGAAGCTGAAAAAAGTCGATTTCTCATAATACCGCCCCTTCAAAGTCGGTTCTTCTGGCTCTGCAGTAAACAGACGGAAGCAGAAACCTGATTTTTGACTCACATTCGGGCCCACTCCTCCCTCCTCCTCAGGATTTTGGTTTGAGCTTCCTCTGCTCTCTCTAAAGCCTTTCGGAGCTTCTCCTCCTCCCGGTCTCCCAGTTTGATCTTGGATTTGACGGTCACGGCGGGCCGCGGTATCGGCTTCTCTACAGGGAGAAAGCGCGTTACTGCAGGCTGAAACATGGAGGTATAACCATCAGCCTGACGCCACCGACCCTCCGGTGGACGGATGTCTCTGGACGGCTCCGATCTGAGCCTCCTCCGTTCCGGGATGCCTTCTACGGCTATGCTGACCCTGCGCTCCACCTGAGGCTCGTCTGGAGTTAAAGGCTTTGGGAACGCTGGGAGAGGGTACTTGGAGACTTTGTGGCCGCTGCGTATCGCGGAGACAGTGATGAGGTCGACCTGCACGGAGCCGTCAGACCTGAAACACACAGACTCTTAAACATCAAGTGTTTTTACATGTGATTTGCTGCATCTAAATGTGCTTTCAAACTGATTGGGGACTAAGATGGCAACATTTGTTACATTTTCAACTGCTGTAGTTCACATTCACTCTGCTCCGACTCAAACCAACCTGTTCCCCTCCTAACCTGTGGGGGCGCTGCTTCAAGAATCACTGAAGGAAACGACACAAAAATTTCCGAAAAAGACACCGAACACAACTTCCTTCTTCTTAAAATGGAAACAAATGGAGTAGCAACAGATTTTAGCAGTTGTTTCTAAAGCCATTTCTCCCACTAGCACCAGGATGGTACATTTGTTTTGATTGTATTTACCCAGAATGCCCTGATCTGTAGTCCATTTCCAGGTTTTGGAGAGGTCTCCGGTCCGCTTGGTGTTCACATGTACATTAAACCACACCAAGAATTCACTTCAACCAAACCCAGACCAGAGACTGATTACGAAATCACACCACACAAAACGAACCGGACTTTCTTGGCAAATGAACTGGATTCAGATTAAAGCGAGCTGAACTGAGCTGGTGTGAATGCAATCTGAACTCTTTAACAAAACCAAAGTTGTTTGTTTCCCAGTGATTTTTCCAGGATGATTTGTGGCCTAACGGCCTGGTGCTGGTTCTGTTTGCGTACCATTCCTTCAGCTTCTTCAGCGCGATGTTGCAGCGCTCCTCCTCCCAGGCCATCTTCTTCCGGACCTCCATCAACCTCAGCGCTTTCTGCTTCTCTGCTTCTTCGTAGAACCGCCGGTCCACCACCAGTTCCTGGACAAACATAAACCCAGTCAAACGCACAGAAACAAACTCCAGTAAGTCAATAACAGCGCAGTGGAAACAGGTTTAAAGCTGACCTTTGTTGAATAGATTAGGATAAGTCTATGGCCTATTCAAAACATGCTCCTTCATTTTAATTTTGCACAAATTTATTTTTATTTAATGAGACTTTAGTCTGTTAAGGTCAGAATGAAGTGTTCTAGAGCGTCACGCCCCCCAACTCGCAAATTAAAATGGCGGCAAACAGATGCACAAATTCAAATCTGAAAAGTGTGGTGTGCATTTGTATTCAGGCACACCAAACTAAGCCCAAAATAAAATTTAAATTGGTCCTTAAAGGTGCTATCTTTATATTTCTGTGATAATTGTGACATTTTTGTGTATATTTGTTTAGTTCTGTGATATTTGGCCTGAAGCCGTCTCGGTGCTGCCCTCTTTGTGTTGAAGCGTGGTACTGCAGCTGAATTCTGCTGTTGGTTCCTGTACCTGTGGCTTCAGCTGGACGTGCCCCGTCAGACTCTGGTTGTCGCTCTGGACCTGTTTGAATCTCTTCTGAAGCTCCAGCAGCTGTTTCAGCATCTCTGCCTCTTTCTGCTCGGCCTCCCGACGCAGGTTGTCCTTCTCCATCCTCTGCTTGGCCGTCTCGATGCTGGGCGGAGTGAAGGCGGAGGTTGGCTGACACACAATCAGCTACAGGAGCTTCTTCAAGGTTTAAAACTCAGAAATCAAGAAAATGTAAAAAAAACGACGCAAAAAACAGCAGCGCCTCCAACTGCTGCTCTGTAGTTAAAGGGTTAATATGCGAGCAATAAAGCTACAATAATATGCTAATATCATACAGTTACTCCAACATTAATATCCTTTTAGACGCTTTATTGGCCAACGTTCTGACACAAACTCCACAGGCATTAAGTTTATAAATTTAAACTTCAGAGGGAATAAAATAGGAACAATAAATATGATGTTACAGCCAATTATTATTTCTTAAAGAAGGAATGTCCTCATGTGCCAAAACAGCAGCAACGTTAGCAAAACTCAACAACTATAAAACTGAAATCATGAGCGAAAGGTTTGCTAAAAAAAATCACTTCCTGAAGCAGAAGCTGCACAGGAAGGTGCAGAATAACAAATTTAATCATTTTGAGGGCAAAATGTCATGTTGTAGCATATGCTGTGTCACTCATGGCGAGTATCAAAATGGTTGAATTTTGCATTTTAGCTTCCACTAAATACCATGTTGCTATAGCACTTTAGCATTAGCTTCCGCTAAATACTATGTTGCTACATCGATTTGGAATTACGGTCCAATAAATGTTGTTGGAATTGTGCTTTAGAATTAGCTTTCACTAAATACTGCATTGGTAAAGTGCCTTAGCATTAGCTTCCGCTAATTACGATGATGGTAAAATACTTTAGCATTAGCTTTTGCTAATTACAACTTTGGTAAAATACTGTAGCATTAGCTTACACTAAACATCATGCCTGTAATGTGTTTTAGCATCATCTGAACTAATGCTTATGGTTAGCAAATCTAACATTTTAGTGAAAAGTTCCCAACACTGGGAGCTGAAAGCCAAAAAACTATTCAGAAAAACAATTATCCACTCAACCAACCCAAGAAAAACTAGAGTAAAAATGAAAAACAACAAATTTATACTCACCTGTAAGCTGCTGGGTCTTCGATGTCCAGAGCAAACGGCTCGGCTTCCACACCCGCCTACATTTTACATGAAAAACAGCAGCACCTTTCATGTTGACGTCCTTTATTTCATGGTTACATGTTCATTCATCAGACTGAGAGCACAGTATTAGTAAAATGCTGGTTTCAGCTTCATTCTATAAGAACGTCATGAAGGGACCGTGAACCGACCCGAGGTGAAGGAATCTTGGCCACTTTGTCCAGGGTTTTCTGCAGCTCTTCGGGTGGCAGCATGCAGAAGGAGAAGATGTTCCCGTCGTCTCCGGCCGTCAGCACAAACAGGTCGTCGAGGCTGCAGCGCAGGTGTCGCAGGTGTCCGTACTGGTTGTCGTGGACGCTCAGAGCCCAGTAAGCCTTCATAGAGGCGAGGTCGTAGTCTTCAGGCTGCAGAAAGTAGATCCTGATGGCGCCGGAATGCATGCCGCAGAGCATTAGCTTCCTTTCAGAGCTGGTAAACATGAGGGAATACATCATAAATACCAGAGAAATGCAGGGAAATGTGCTTTATTCACCAAATGAATCCTGTATGGAGGCTGTAGGAGTGCAATGAAGGTATTAAAATGTGTTATTTGGGACAAAAACAGGTTTTTAATTGTCAGAGCTGAGGTTCTGGAAACATCTGCGGCTCTAAATAATCCTGACGAAAACGCTTCCGCAGAACAGAGAAACATTTCATTTGACTACAGATGATTTTTCACCTGATAGCCCGGTAGGCTCAGTTCGATTTGGGATCAAAACTGCAACATTTGTTCCTTTTCCAGCTGCTGCGGTTCTTTCTCTCTGCTCTGAGTCAAACCAACCTGTTCCCCTCCTGGCCTGTGGGGGCGCTGCACCAAGACCCACAGAAGGAAACAACACAAAAACCTCTGAAGAAGACACTAGTTATCCATATTCTGCTCCTCTTCTTCATTGGGAAAACACACAATTTCACACTTGTGGCGTTTCCAGTTAAAGCAAACGTGAATAAGTTTGTTTACACAATATGTCAATAAAAACATATTGTTTTTATTAACAACATGTTAATATGAAAGAGGATGACGCAGCGCCATCATCCACTTTCCACTTGTCTTCTTCATCCTTTCTGCCAGTAGTAACATCTGGTTGCTGATCATGTGACTCGGGATTCAGTTTTATAAATACAGTCATTTCAATACAGCTGACAGATTCACCTGATCCTACCGCCAAAACGTTCTGTTGAAACAACCTGAGTTCATTTGGAACTTTATTTTCCATAAAGCAAATTTACTTTCATAATTCCAATTTGCACCGTTTCTGTGGAAACGGAGACACTGAGCGTTTCTTCCAAAAATGTAAGTACCATAAACAGCTGCGTGTAGAAACCCAAATGGAACCACAGAGACGTGCAGAACGTGATGAATCGTGCTGTAGAACCTGACCTGAACGTCATGCAGCAGATCGGGTCGTCGTCGGCGTCGTTGATTTGTAGGAAGACGAAGGGTTCGTCCTGCCGCTGCACAGCATCGTCATCCTGATCCTCCAACAGTTTGCAGTGATACAGGAAACCTGCGTCGTAGCCTCCCTGCAGGAACAATTAGATGGTTCAGGTTAAGACGTTTTAAAACCTTTTTAATGCCACCTTGAATTACATTTTCCTCACAGAAAAGTCATAATACATCGAATAATCCAGCTACAATAAAATTTAAAATCAACTTAAATTTTTAATGAATTTAAGACATTTCAAGGCCTTAATTTTAAATGCAAATTTAAGACTTTTTAAGGACGTGGAGACACCCTGGGTGTTTATCATTTTACTGTCACTGATGCATCTTCGGTCTGACTTACGAACTGCGGATAAATCTGACGGTTTGTTGCTGATTTAATCCAGAATAATTAGAACATTAATGGTTTTGATCCGTTTGTACCATTGAGAGCCAGAACTGTCCCGGCCGTGAGTAGAAGCCGCAGCAGAGAGGACTGGGAGGGCTGGGGATGAAGATGGGAGGCAGCTCTTCTTCCTCTTCCTCCTCCTCCTCCTCTTCATCAGGAACCATCACCCCCGCCTTCTTCAGCTCCTTAATCTTCTCTTCTCGCTCTTTCCTCTTCTTGTCCTTCACCGCCCGCCGTCTTCTAATCTCCTCGTCTCTCTGAAAACAGAGCCGGATCAGAACCGCCCCGTGGCGGATCAGACCCGCCCCGCGGCGGACCGGTACCGCCCCGCGGCGGACCGGTACCGCCCCGTGGCGGTTCAGATGATGATGATGAAATCAATGATCGCAGCAGCGAATCATTGATTTCCACACCTTGATTTTGGACTTGATGCTCTTGAACCTGAAGGAGCTCCTGGGCAGGTTCTGGAGCTGGAAGGATTTGGTCGAGTCGTGGTCCTCCGGGTCGGGGCAGGAAACCTCCACGGCGTGGCCGGTCTGGCACAGGATGAGCAGCCGATTCTCGCTCTGAAACAGAAGCTTTCATCAGCAGGAGCGTCCAGCTGCTGCGGAGCGAGGCGGCGGAGCTGAGACCTACGTGGAAGTGAGGAGACCACTCCAGGGCTTTGACTGGACCAGGCACCAGGATGAAGCCGATGGGGCTGTACTTCTCACCGACCGTGAAGAAGAAAACGGTGCTGTCTAAACTCTGAACAGGAAGGAGGAGATTTATAAAGATTAAAACTGTCTCTGTAAACACGTCTGTTATTCATCCAACACAAAGACCTGAAAACAGATTTAAAGGATCTGACATTCAGGAACCCAAATGATCTCAGGGTCAGTCAGCAAACTGCCTGTGTACAAAGTGATTGTTGACATCTATGGTTACCTGGATGGATTCCCTCCAGCTCTGCTCAGTCCACTTTAAAGCTGCAGGATGTCACTTTTATAAAAGATATATATTTTTTTATATATCTGTTAAAATTATCACCATGTCGTGACAATTTGTCATGAGACAGAATCTGTGAAAATTTGCTCCACCTTCTCTCTGTGTTGATATTACTGTCTGAAGAAATGCACCAAAAACAACCAATCAGAGCCAAGAGGCGGGTCTTAACGTTGTCAATCACTCTCATGTTTGTGCTGCTAAATGTGTTAATGGTGGAAAAACAACTTATAGATACAGGAAAACCGTTTATTCTTTGTTATAACTCGCCTCAGCGTTCATAAAATCCTAATGAAGATCATCAGGATGCTGTGAAGGAGAGCAGCTCTGGCTTTATGTTTTCTGTTGGTAAATCACCCAAAATACAGATAAAATAAATACAAGTTTATGATTATAATTGCTAAGATCAGGGGTTTGAACGCTTTTGAGCTGTATACTCTGTATTAAATTGAATAGATTCTTTTTAATCGCCCTCATCATTATCTTTAATCAAATCTCTCCATTTCTCCCTGAAGTCGTGCTGCTGACCCATCAGGCTCCTCGTTTGGCTCCGTCTGGACCGACTCACCCCGGTGGCCAGGATCTCTCCGTTCCGGTCGTACGCCACGGCGGTGACGGGGGCGTTGTGGGGCTTGAAGGCCTGCTTGAGGCGCAGCTCGGCGTCCATCGCGGGGCCCCGGCTCAGCGGCGAGTCCGGCAGCCGCTGCGGGTTGAACAGCTCCAGCAGACGCACCACTCCGTCCTCGAAACCCGACACCAGCAGCCCACCGCTCTGGTTGACCTGGGAGAAAACAGAACCAGTTACTGCGGGAGCCGCTCCTCTGGCGGCTCTAGCGTTAATGAGGCCCTGGGCGGGCCCCTGCAACACTGTTCAGGTATCTAATAAAATATGAGAGACATATTTATTCAAATTTAATCAGATAAATAAAGAAAACTATTCATCCCACATGGAAATTAAAATTTATTTTAACTTGTGCTATTCACGATTGTTCGACAAGTTGTTGATGCTGATGGCTCCTGTAGCAGTCTGTATTACAGCGGGTCTGAAGACACTCATAAAGAGAGTCGTCTACAAACTGCAACGTCACAAAATCTTACAGAAAGAAACTGTTTTTGTCCAGTTTCTAGTGCAAATATCTTAGTAAACTTGAACTAAAACAAAACTAACTGGGAAATAACGTTTCAGGAAGAAATACAGCTTATTTTAGGTCAATAATTCTTTAATATGGATTTTTTTTACAGTTCTAGTTTTATTGGCAAATTATTTCACTTATACCATTGGAAAATGTCTTGTTATAAATTAAACAAATATGCCAGTGAAACCAGTACTTAAAAAACCCTACCCACTTAAATTATTGTGGACTTCACACACGTTCCTATGTCTTGCTAAAAAGTATAGATATTTAATCCTTATGTCTTGTGTTAGGTGTATGATATTGGTACTAACTAAAAATACTTGATAAGATTTTTTTTTTTTTTGCAGTGATAATTTGATTGTTCTCTATATTCAGCTTCTTGTCCATCTCTAATCTACCCGGCGACTGCTGACTCATCTGAGTCTGATTTGTGCAGGAAGTCTGATGTGAAAATGAATGGTGAGAGAACAGATCCCTGTGGTGCTGCTGAGCACCGGATTAGACAAAACCTTCCAGTCTCACATCTGTGATTTTTACTCTCCCCTTTCTAATGCTGCCCTGAGCCACCGCCCATATCACCCATAGCTACAACGTGATAACTCTCACCAGCGGTGGAGCCCAGCAGACCATGGTTCCCCCCTGATTGAAGCGGCTCGTTGCAACTTCTTTATTAGCCACGAAGTCAAACACTCTGAGTGAACCTGAAGGGAAGGGAAACAAGCAGCGAAAGCTTCTGTTTGATAGTTTCTATGTGTTTTTTACGTTGACATTCGGTGTGAAGGCGAAGCGGCGTCGGGCTCACGGTCCAGGGTGGTGGTGGCCATCAGGTGGGACTTCTTGGACACGTCCATGCCCTGGATCGCCCCGGCGTGGAAGCAGAACAGACACTCTGGGTCAGCAGCCTAAACAGAAACAGGCTGTCAGGATTCAGGTTTCAAGTTCAAATCCTGAAGAATTAAAATAAAAGTTCAAAAAGGTTTTATAGCACATATTTAAACATGGATTTGATTTAGAAGGAAGGAAATGGCTGGATGGACAACTTGGGACCACAACTAAAAAGTTAGTTGCGCTAACCCTAAAGCGCTAATCATAAACTTTAGTTCCGCTAACGCTAATGAGCTATACCAATGTGTTATATAGTGGCGGCTAATGCTAATGTGCTAAATTCTCATAGTTTCAGATTCATAGTTGTTGGGTTTTGCTGTGGGGCTTCAGTCAGAAAACAGGCAGGACATCAGGAGATTTCAAAATGTTTTCGTTCTACACCGATGCTTTCTGAGCTCAGGACAACCAACTTCAGCCCCTTCAAAATAAGAGCATGAATATAAACATCTAAATACTTAATTCTTAACTTGTTGTCAAGTTAAAACAGCAAACGGTACACTTTTGAATGCATTCACCATCTCCACCCAACTGACACGCAGCTCGCAAAGAATCAAGCGCACCCGTCTCTTTCGCTTCTCAAGCTCAGCAGGTAAACCGATAAGGTAACTTGGCACATCTGGGCTCACAACGATCTCTCTTCAGACAAAGAACCTCGACTGAAAGCTTCCTCAAAGACACCGCTGGTAGGAACGGACATTATTCGCAGTTTACATCGTTCAAATTGCATTCAGAAGACCAAAATAGTTTTGATGCAATGTTTTCAGGTGTTTGGAAGCAAATTAATTGCCCTGTTTGGAATACAGTTTATTTATTTATTCGCTGTTAACTAACAAGTAATTTATTAAATAATTACTTGAGTAAATGAACTCGTTGTGACCTGTAATTAATAATTAATTAATATTTATTTGTAGGTTTTCAACCGACTCTGGCTGCTCATGTGACGACATGTTTGCTCTCATGCTGTCAATGAGATTCATCTAAAGACAAGACAAAGGAAATAAAAGATGCCACTCGGATGAGTTGTTCCTGAGTCTCTCTGGAGGAAGCAAGCTTCTTCAAGTTTGGGCAAAAGCTGAGGTGAATTGAGAAAGCAAAAAACTTCACAGCTGATAAACAAAACTCCGACACAGACGTTGAACTTTATTCAAGTGGAAGTTTGCAAAACAGCCAACAAAATTAGGGCTTTGGAATTTAGAATTTAAATGTATTTAGGGGAAACTAAGAGCAATAAGCGTTTCTAAAGTTACCAAAACACTAAATGTAACGTTAGCCCTTCTTTTAGTGCAATAGGCGGACGGACGGACTCACGGTGTTGGTGAAGGACAGGTCCAGTTTCCAGATGGTTCCGTTGGAATCCTGTGAAGCAGCAGACATATTTAGGACTGAGTGGACCTGAGTGTTGCCATGGATACTCTGCTTGCCACGGCTGCGCGTCGGACCTGAGCGAACCACATGAAGGAGTCGGGCACGCAGGTCCGGACCACGGAGGTCAGGCAGACGTTGTAGCCGACCAGCAGCTCGTTGATGGGCTCCACCTCGAACGTGTGGCTGCTGCTGTCGCTCATGGTGGCCATGCTGATCTTCTCGAAGTCCCAGCTCTGCAGTCAGAGACGCAGCGTCACCCGTCTGACCGCCCCCTGACCGGGTTTACCTCCACGCCCGCTTTACCCGCACGGCTCCGTCCGCACCGAACGTCAGCAGCTGGCCGTCCTCCAGGGTGAAGGGCTGGGCCGCCCCGACGTGGCAGCTCCGCCCCTCCTTACGGGTGATCTCCACCCGGATGGTGTTGCCCTCCCACAGCAGCAGGTTGCCCCAGTCTGTGCCCGACATCACCTAGCAGGGAGACACACTCTTCTTGAAGATGTTTTCACCATCCTAAATAATTTGTGTAAACATTTCATTAAATTTTTTACACAAAATCATTCTTAGATAGTGAGATTTTAGTTCACTCAGTTCTGCATTTCGATCTGCTTTAGGGCACCTTGTCACTTTAAATCCAAATACTCGACTGCTTAACATTTAACATTTAGCTGTACATTCTATAAAAGCAGAAGTGGAGCCCCCTGCACAACCAACATGCATGCAGTAAGTGGTTTCTGGACGGTAAATCTACAACAAAACACTTGTATTTTCCAGCAGCCATTCTACAGCGCATAAAACCAGCTGACCAAACAGAACTCGGCTTCGGTTGCTGGGTAACGAGCTGGGATCTCACAATCAGGAGGTTTTTGAACAGCTAAGCTTCCAGACGCAAAGACAAACAAAAAAAAAACAACCTTAAAGGAACTTATTGCCAAAACTGCCTGGATGTTTGTGAGAGCTTGAGCTGTTTTCAGAATCAGTAGAAACCAAACGGAAGAACAAAATGTGCAAAGTGTGAATTTTTCATAATAGGTCGTTTTTAAGGAATCAAGGCAGAACTCCAGGTTCTTCCAGGAGCGACGTCCTCACCTTTCCATCTGGAAGTTCCACGTACCCCTCAATGTCGGTCGATGCGGTTTTCCCAAAATGTCCCATAATTCCTTGCAGTTTGAGACCTGTGAAGGTTTCCGCCATTTTCCAAAACCTGACAGAAAGAAAACAGCAAACAAATCAAACCTGGATTGTTGCTGGGATTTTTTCTGCCTCAGAGGAAAACAGAACAACTTTCTAATCTGAACTAAATTCTTTGTTTTCTCATGGAAACTCTGGAGGAGCTGCAGAGATACAGCCTGTGGTCAGATTTGAAGGCTTACAGAGGAATAAAGAAATAAATGTTTACATATATTTAAATATTAATTCAAATTCAAATATATTTAAACATTAAATATATTATTTAAATGGAATTTTCATTTCAATGTAATGCATAAATATATTAACATTAACATAAAATATAAATAATATAGAATGTTGTTATTAACATATATATAATTGTCTTATAGTTAATATATTTAACAATACTAATATTTTATATTAATATAAATGATATAATACTCTTAATATATAAATGTAAATATGAATTAAAAGTTAAACACACAAGTATTCATATTAAATATACATGTTTAATACTAAATATAAATAGGATTTTGTCCCATTATCAAACTAAATAAAAAAAATATATAGATGAATATATTTTATAAAATATTTTCATATAAGATTAAAACGTTACTTTCCATCTATTTCTTTCCCAACTTTTGCATTTTCATTTTGATTTTAGTTTTTTACATCTGTTATTTTAGAACTGGACAATCGTGTTTTATTCAAATGTATATTTATTTATTTATTGGTTCTTCCTTTCCTTTTATTTCTCTAAGCACATTTCTATTTGTGTTCTTCATGTGGTTCAGAAAACATTAATCATAAAACATGTTGATTTCTGGTCTTTCCAGTCATCGAAATCTCTAAACTTTAACAAAATCTGTGAAAATGTTTCTGTATCTGATAATCTATTACTTTTCTACAACTTCATTTTTAAGTATTTGCTTTAAATTATGAATTATTTTTGTTTTTCCAATTAAAATAGCCTGTGCTGTCTTTTGTCAGCCGCTGTGAGCGGGCCGGGTCCGTTGCGTACTTGATGTGTCCGGAGCCGGAGGAGGTGAGCAGACCCGGGTTGTGTGGGGAGAAGCTGACCCGGTAAACCTCCTGGGAGACGGCCTTGCAGCTCAGCATCACCTCCTCCTGCCTCCAGTTCCACACCGTCAGCATGTAGTCCGGGGCGCCGCCCACGCTGGCCAGCAGGCTGCCGTCCGGGTTGAAGTCCACGAAGCTGAACGCGCGCTCCGTTCCGCCTGGACACCGACACACTGAGCACCGCGCGCCGCCGCAGGGAGGATCATGGGAAAGTGTGGACATGTTTACCTTTGAGGATGCGGTACGGGCTTAACGACGGATATCCATAGATGATGATGAACGGATATTTTCCTTTCTCTGCCACAGCAAACAGCTGTCCGGCTGGATGAACCTGCAAACGGAAGAACAGATTTAGTTTGGGTTCTTAAACAGCGGCGAATCAGGATGAAGTGGAAAGAGTAAAATTACACTAAAAAACTCAAAGATTTTGAGATTAATCTCAAAAGTTCTTTAGAAAACACTTGGAAATTTAGGATTTTTAATTTTTGAAACTCAGAACAGATTAGCTTTTGGAGTTCTGAAGTGTTCTTGTTTTTTTTCTACAAAATTTCTTAGATTAATCTAAAAATTTTTTTTATTGTTTTTCTAATAAATTTTCAATTTATCAAAATCTTCTTTCTTTCTCGAAAGATTAATCTCAAAATTGTAGTTTTTATTGTAGTAATTTTTGGTATTTCAAGTTCAGATATTTCTTAATTTTTTCTACAAAATTCCTGAGTTATTTTCTATCAAATGTACAACTTTTGAAGTTTCCAGAAGTTGTAAAGTTAAAACTTCCAATTTTCTTTTCTAGAAAATTTATTTCAGTTTCTAAGTTTGTTCCAGCAATTTTTCTTTACTTTTCAGAATGAGAAATTTCCAGTTTTTTTCTGGAAAATGTGAAAGATTAATATCAAAACATCAGGCTTTTTTCTACCAAATTCTGTATTTTTGGCATAAATTTAGTCCTATTTCTTCTATCTGAATGGCCATAATACTCTGTAGTTTTTTTCTGTATTTCACAGTTTATTAGACGATGAAAACTAACTGAGTTCGTGACCAGAGGCCCGAAAATAAACAATTCAGCCGTTAGTCCTGGGAATCCTGAATTGATTCATTTCATAATAAGATTTAAGATACTTAAAAGCAGAACCAAATGAAAATGTGATTTTTTTTCCCTGTTAAGTTACATCCATAAGGAGGTTAACATGCTGTATTGCAGTTTCCTCACGGCGATGCCGCCGATTCCTCCGCCGCTGCAGGAGCGCAGGTACGTCTGCTTCCTGGTGGAGATCTCCAGCACCACCAGCAGGTTTCCTGCGATGAACAGCAGCGTCGCCTCGTCCAGCAGCCTCAGGTTGGACCTGCGACCGCTGTCGTAGCCGAACGAGTGACTGGAGGAGTCAAGGAGGAGAACGGGAGGAGAGGAAGAGGAGGAAGAGGAGGAAGAGGAGAGGTGCTCCACATGGATTCACATGATTCCTGGACATTTAGCTGGAAAAACTGGGCAGTTTAATGAGAGAGATTTAAATATGGACACCAGGATGGAAGGAAGGAAGGAAGTAAAATGGAAAAAAGAAAGTTTTTTATAGTAATTTCTTAATTTTCTAAAAAAAATTAACCAAACTGGTGTAAAACAGCAGGCAGTGTGTGTAGTTTAGTGCTGCTGTTGCTGTTTTTGTTCTGGGCTGAGAGGTGAGGATACGAGAAGAGCAGCAGGTTCTCTGGGATCTCTGAGTCGGGGGTGATGGTGGGTCTGGAGCGGAGCTCCTCGTAGCTGTAGCCCCTGTCATCAGACAAACCGTTCTTCAGGGTCTCTCTGCGCTCCGGCTGAACCTCGGGGACTTCAGCATCACCTTATGGGTCAGGGAGGAAACAGCCACATTCACAAAAGGTTTATCACATTACAGGAAACAACAAACAGACGTGTTCTTCAACTACCTTCACATCACAAGGTTTTCTCTCCTTTGTCAAATTCAAATTTTAGTTTAGGTCTGTTGTAAACGAATATTTTAGTAATGGAGTAATATATCGATTATTCTTACGATTAATCGGATAAAAAAAGCTAAAATAAAACATTGGTAAATCTAACATAACAGCAGTTTTACTATCGCATATCAACATCAGTCCAATTTTTCACATTTGAGCTTCTCTAAGTTACTTTTATGTAGTTTAAAAAAATAACCTGTAACAATAATAGCTCACTTTGTTAACTTGAAGAAAAGTTATACAAAAATCTGAAATTAATTCAATGTAAT
>CAEGAE010050414.1:0-49652 GCA_903067095.1 Girardinus metallicus
TTATGTCGGATCATGATTTCTTGGTTAATGTCAAGTTGTCATAATAAAGACATTTTGAATAATGTCAACTTTGTATTAAAAGTGCCATGATTTACCGAATGACACTTTATGACAACAGTCATAAATATTCATGAAGACTTATTCATGTTCATGACAGGTCATGTTTATGACGGTGTCATGACAGTCTTATTCACAACCCGTCAAATAAAGTGTTACCAACTAAGCTTTGTGGTTAAACTTTCAAAAAGTTCAATCACTCCACAAAATTTTAGCTGCTGTGTAACACATAGTGCTTCAGAATGGGTAAAAGCAGATGGAATAACACAAAAAACTGCTAGAAATTATAAATAAGCAAACATACACAAAAAAGTTCAAACAGATAAATAAATCTAACAGTTTTAGGAGATGAGAAATTGAGGGAATGCAGCAGATTAGCCGGTTTCAAGGGATATGAATGCATTCGCGAAGCACTATAGACCCACCTTGTGTGTAATGTGCGTGCGAGCGGATGTGTGGTATTTGCTGCAGTTTGTATTTCCCATGAGCTCAGACTGTGAAGCCCACTCACTAAATCATGCATTTTCCTCTGTCCTCTACAGCCCCCCTTCTTCTTGTCTTCCTCATCAAACTTATCATTCTATCACTTCTTCCCTGCTGTGGCATCCCCTCACCGTCCGTCTCTTTAGTGGCTTGCATTTTGTCTCTCTTTCTTTCTCTCTCTCTCACCTTCTATTAGACCACCAACGCCTTGTTGTCGTTTCCCCTCTCGTTGCTACCCCCATCTCTATTGGGAAGGTTGGAGAGAAAATAGAAAGATGAGGAAGATGGGGAGATAGCGGAATGGGAATGGGAATTATCTTTCTTGTGCAGATATCACTTTGTTGAAAGATGCAAAATACGATCAGCTTGGAAAAGTAGAAGACAAGAATAGAGGGGGAGAAAAAGGGGGTATATTGCTGGATGTCTGTAATATGTAGATGTATAAGCCTGCATGGAGATACAGAAAAAAAAAAACATATGCAAGTTTGCTTCTCCTTCAAGCCTCCTTCTCTGTTCTAATGCAAGCCCTGAAGAATGGGCAGACAAATAAACAGGGAGGATTTGGTGATCTCAGCATGTGTGCTCCATCCTCTCTCCTCTCTGCTCCTCACTGAAGCGGAGACGTTGTGCATCCACAAATACGGCAATCGGTCGACACCATGGTGCCGCGCTTCTGTGCGGAAGATAACAGTGGAAAGAGAGGGAGGTGCCGAATGGAGGTGGAAGGGGGACGTGACGGGAATGTAGACGCCGCCATACACACAAACCGCGTGGTTTGTGTTTGAGAAAAAGCAAGCGTGAAGTAAATCGATTCGAGGGAAGGTGTCTTTGGTTTCTTTGTTTTGTTTTATTGTAAGATGCAATCAAGCACAAAAAATACGATTACAGTGTCATGTCTTGTGTGCCCAACCCCAGGAACTTTTTTTCATATTTTGTCATGTTACAACTGCAAAAGCTGTTCATTTTATTTGGATTTTATGTAATAGACAAACATAAAGAAGTGCTATAATTATAGTCCAGTAAACTCAAGCATGATTTCCAGTTTTATATAGAAAACATAAAAATGAAGTGTAAGGTGATCAACCCACCCTTTAAATTGATATGCACAAATAAATTCAGTGCAGCCTCTTCAAAAGTGATTAGTATTTAGAATTTCTCTGTTATTTCATCTCAGTATAAATAGTTTAAACACATCTAGCTGTGCTTCTGCTTCAACACACCTTAGTAAAATAATCAGGTCATTACCAGGGCTCTGAAAAACTTGTCTGCATACTAATGAAGTAAGTCAGCTGTATTGGACCAGGGACACATCCTAAAGTGGCAGCCCTGGAGGACTGGAATTGAAGACCTCTGGTTTAGACCAAAACACATTCTTCTTTTAGACCTGACCCAGTTCAAGTTCAGACTCCAATCCAATTGAGAATCATTGCTTACAACTCTGCTCTGCATCCATTCCGATTGAGGTTGATTCATAAAATCGCCTGCTACAATTTTTAGATTTTACTTTTGTATCCCACATCAAATTAATCACATTACGTCCCAGAAAGCACAATAAAGTTTGCGGTTGTAACTTGGAAAACATTCAAGGAGTGCGAAATCTATAGCAAAGCAGTCGACACTAAAAAATGTTCAATGTGGAATGAGAGGGCTTGCTCCACTAGATAAAACAAATAATTTGTGTCTTTGCTGAACCTGCCTGCTGTTCTCAGCATGCTTGATTTTGGAGAATCCCACATATTTTCCTTGATATTGTGTAAACAAGTATGCCCACACGCACGTCACCCCAGGTGGAACGGTGTTGACCTGAGAGTAGGTAGGAAAGCAGGTATTAGGTCTCCATGGGAATTTACAAGTGTCTCTTTGTCAATAAATGTGAGCATTTGTTTGTAGTATTTTTAAAAAGATGGACCAGAGCTTTTCTTAACAAGAAGTGCAGAAGTTTAAGATAGTCCATTGAACTCACACAAACACACACACAGAGTATTCATAGATGAATAATGTTGTTGTGTCTGGTGAGATGTAACATAGTCCCAGAGTGGATTGAGAGTGGGGATATTGTGCTAAAACTGACTCTCTCGGATACGTACACACATACACACACACGCACTCTGATGCTCACTCTGATGCTCAGTGTCTCCTGGTGACTCTTTTGCTTTTATAGATCAGCAAAAGCCTCCACCTCTCCCCTGTTCATCTCTGTTCTGTATAAAAACATTCACACACTTACACACACATGCATACTCACGCACGCATGCAGGTGAAACCGTATAGTCCCAAAACGCAGTCACATACTGGAAGAAATGCATCTTACACTATCAAAACAACCTCTCTGCTGGTGCATTAGAGCATACGCACACACACAGTGTGTTAGTGACCATTACTCCTGGGAATGAACTAGAGTTTCTATCTGACCAGAAGGCAGAAAGGAGCTGAAAAGTTCATAAACACCTGACCAGAAAATAACATAAAATTACTAAAGAGTTGAAAAATTAAAGAAATTAAAATTAAAAAATGGCTTAATTATCAAGTAGTTCAAATACATTTAATAGGCATATAGGAACTATATGAGAACGGAAAATAATACCAAGGAATGCTTTACGTTTTACATTGGTCAATCAAACCAGACCAGTAATACTGAATATGTGTATTTGGGAATGCATGCAACATATCATCTACTTTGGATCTGAACGCCTGTGTGTCTGCATGTGTGGTTTTCTCAGAAAGCGAAATTAGTTGCTACTTTAAGTGTCTCTTGAAATGCATACTCAAGTTCTCTTTAGACAAAGAAAAATGATTATACCCCAAGAACCTACCTTCATAATTTCTTGTCTTTTTTCTCTATTTCCTCTCCTTCTTTCCTCCATACCTACAGAACCCCAGAACCCCTTACCCTTCCTCCCGTTTCACCTCACCTCCCCCTCCCTGCTCAGGCTACAGACGGAGTGAGTTATGCAGTCCTTTCGTGAGCGCAACAGTGGTTACCACAGCAACCAACCCTGCTATCAGCAGGAGCCCCATGAATTATCTCGCCTGGAGACCTATCGGCAACACCCACATCATCCCCATCCGCAGCATCCACACCCAGGCCCTGGTCCACATCCAGGCCCTGGCCCCGGGCACAACAGGTCAGGCTATGAGGCTATGTCTAATGCAGCAAACATGCCCACAGGTGGAGCAGCTGGAATTGGAGGGCCCAAGGACTGTTACAGCCAACAAAACTATTCTGGGTACCCAGGAAGTACTGGAGGCAGTGGAAATGGAAATGGGAGCTCATCAGCCTCACAGGCAAAAAAATCCTTTAGAGGAAACAAAGTTCCCCCACCAAACCCCAGTCAACACCTGCAGGGCCCTGGAGGCTATAGTAATCATATGGGCCCAGGAAATTATTCCGCCCAGTATATGAGCGAGGGCCATCTCCAGCAGAAATGGGAGGACCCTCCACAATTAGCACAGTATGAACAGGAGATGGTGGGGCGACTGGAGGCTGGTGCTTCCCCTGCACCTGGATCCTCCCAGTACATAGACTCAAACATGTTGGGGCACTCCCAAACCCCATGCCACCAACCTTCTACTCCAAGTTATACAAGTCCACACCATCAGCCTCACCCTCCTAACCCTGCTCCCTCACCTCTCATGTATCCCCAAAGTCACCTACACTACCCTCAACCCTCCCCCTCTCCATCCCCATACATGGAAAAATGCAGTCCCATGCCCCATTGTTATAAAGGCTACAACATACCTCCAAATTCTCAGTATAGCAGACAGCTAAGTAGTCATAGCAGTTTGAAGCCGGGGACTTACAGGTCAACTCAGAACAGCTATGGGTACCAGCAGTCAACACCCAGAGGTTATGAGCAGCAGACCTCTTTACAGGCAATGACTAACCCCCAAGAACCCCACTCTAAATACCAACATTATAACCAACCCCAACAAAATTACTGTTTGTCAGAGCTCCCTGTAAGATCTCCAGAACAGTATTATCAGACTTGCAGCCCCTCCTCAAGTCATTCCCCTGCTCGCTCTGTTGGACGTTCACCCTCATACAGTTCCACTCCTTCACCACTGATGACTAATCCAGAATCATTCCAGTATGGTCAACCACCAGTGACACCTGGGGCAGCCTCGTCATCGTCATCCTCTTCAGCTGGTATGCAAGATCAAGCCAGCGCAAACACCATGCTAATGCCCCCACGGTCCCACCCTTCACCCAACATGTCTCACACAGCATCCCACAGCTACACTTCAACGCCACAAGCGCCCACAATGAAAGAGCGCTTCTCGGAGAAGCTGTTATCAAACCCCAGCTTGTGGAGCCTGAACGCTCTCACCTCTCAGGTGGAGAATATCTCCAATAATGTCCAACAGCTCCTGCTTTCAGAAGCCTTGGTTGCAAACAAGAAGGGCAGCAAGCGCAGCAGTGGTGGGAGCAACAGCAGCACTGGAAGTGGGGCCTCCACCAAGAAAGGTGAAGAATACAAAAGCCCTCCATATCCAGACAGTGGTGGCAATGTGGGTGGGGCCCCCATGCATGAACCTTACTCTACCCCACAGCACCAACCATTGCCTATGGAACTCCATGAGGGTGGCTACTCCAGCAGTAGTGATGAACCATTGGACAGAGGTTTCTATTACTTTGGACAGGGTAGAAGTCCAGCCCAGGCCCACAACAACACACAACTCAGCCTGGACACAGCCTCCTCTTGCTCTATTGCCTCTCCAGATGATATGTCTACTAGGTCTGGGGACTCAGGTCTGCACAACCTTACCCCTGATCCTATAAGATGCATGGCAGGGCAAGGAGGAGATGGCATGAATACCCCAGTGAAGAGCATTGGTGATGAGAGATCTCCAACAAGCATTACAATACCAAGTCCTATGAAACAAGAAAGTGATTCCCCATCAGACATACAACACATCAATCAGCCTGTAAAAGAGAACTTTGAAGAGTCAGCTTGGACTGAAAAATCTGCTGGAAAAGAAGAGGAAGCAATGGAAAAAACTCTTGAGTTTATAAGTAATTCAGACTCAAGCAACCCTATAGAGAAGCAAGAGAAATGGACAGATGAGGAAAAATGCCCAAATTTCTACAGCAAAATAAACACCAACATGGCAGAAAAAGGCTATTGCTATGAAGACACAATGTACCAAGAGGTCCAGAGCAAATATGACTCAGATGCAAGAGATTCAGTTGAACAGTCCCCAGCTGATCTCTCTGATTCCAGTAACAAAGATCACTTTAGTCAAGAGATGAAGTCAGAGGCATTCAAATCTGAATCTCCAACTCCATCTGAGAGCTCTGTGAAAACATTGCCATTCATTTCAAGAGGAGACCTTGAGCAGGATCCATATTCCACAGAGAAAGATGACAGTTCAGCAAATACCTCTCCAACCCCACAAACTGAAGTCCTGGAAGAGTCTAGGTATGACAAGAAGGAGAGTAGAACTCAGGAGAATGACAAAAACATAGCAGGAGAAAGGGAAGAGGGTGAGATAAATGAAGATGAGAAAGAAGAAATTGAAAAAAGTTCTCTTTCACAGATTTTGTCTAAAGAAGTTAGGGTGGAAGTAGAGGAAGAGGAGAAAGAAAGTCAGTCATTAACTGAAGAGCACACAAATGACGAAGACATCCAAATGAGTCCTTCTGAAGATCTCCGCAGCAGAACCGATATCCACAGTTTAGCTCTTAACACTGACAGTGATTTTGCAGGGGGACCTGGTCATCTTAATGCAGCAGCAGCAACAACTGCAACAGATGTTTCAACAAGGGAGTCAGCCATTGGCGACACAGCACCTCAGCCACAGTCCGCTATGCCAGTCTTCTCTGCTCTCAATGATAAGGCAGCTCCTCCTGCTCAGGCTAGAGATCATATTGATCACAGCGATGCTAAGGTTCTGGAGCCAGACTCTCCTCAGCTGCCAGGGAAGTCAATACTTCCCTCTGCCCCTTCCTGGGCTGATACTCCACCATCTCCTCAAAAAGGGGATGATGATATAGAACCAGGCATAAGTTGTTCCAGTGCTGTGACACCACTAGCTAAACCAGAGCCCATGGTTCCATCTGCTCAGCCAAGGACATATGGGCGTAAGCATGTTAGGGGTAGAAGGAGAATCATACATTCAGGTGTGGCATTAAGGCGACAAATGAGCTTGAAGAAGGAGGAAGAAAAGGAGGACAAAGAAACAAATTCCTCTCAGCAAAAATCAAGCATGTCTCCAAGCAAGATTGTTTTATTCTCAGATCAAACTAACCTTGCTCATCAGGATTCTATGGTGAGCCAGACTCCTAAAATGCTGACAGATGGTTTTCAATCCAGAATGTGCACTCGCTCTTTTAATGCACCAGATATGCAGACAAAAGTTGAACCTAATGTGAAGAGAAAACCAGGCCCAAAACCTGGATCTAAGCCAGGGTCAAAACCCAGTGCAAAACCAGGGCCTAAGCCAGGTGGTAAGCCTGGTCTAAAGTCAGGTCCCAAACCTGGACCAAAACCTGGGAAAAAGACAGGACAAAAGCCTGCATCACATGAACCAGACATGCCACTGAAAATTGAAACTGTTGTAAGGCAAAAACCAGGGCCAAAAGCAGGTTCAAAATCTGGACCAAAACCTGGACCAAAACCAGTCCTAAGACCAGGTTCAAAACCCGGACTCAAGTCTGCTGAGGTTTTGCTTCCTACTGAGGCTGCTCCCATCAAAGCTCCAGTTGGTCGCCCCAGGGGCTCGATTTCAAAAGCAAAATTGATTGAGCGGGAAGATCCAAGACAACAAGTACCAGAAATTCAAAGTAGGACCAGGAAAGCTCTAAAACATGCAACACTGCAATATAACCAAGACGGAAGATCTCCTACAGAGGAAAAGCGATCTCTCCCAGAAATAAAGGTACAAGAAAGGGAAAACAACAATATGGTCTTAAGATCCAGAAAACCCTCACAGGATAAGCTAACAAAAGAAAAGGAAAGGGGAGGGGAAGATATTCAAACTTCAACACCAACAGAAAATAAAATCAGCGATATCTCTCTAAAAGTTAAAGAGGTCATAGTTGTGAAAAAACTACTAACTCCAAATCCTGATGCCATGATAACAACAAATGTTTCCCTACACTCACCTGTACCACTTGCAAAGCCATCCCTCTCTGAAGAATCTAAAGAAAAGACATTATCACTACTAAAGCGCACATCTAGCCCAGACATTTCAACACCACCTGTAAAAAAGAAGAGAGGTCCAAAGCCCAAACTAAGAAACTTACCATCTCAGTCAGTCCTATTTGAAGAGATTCTACCAGCACGCAAAGAGAAAAGTGTCCGAGGCCCCAGAAGAAAGCGAGGACCACCCAGGAAAGCTTCTCTGGTCAGTGCCTCAACAAAAGATGCTCCTCCTAACAGCAGTGGATCTACCAACAATGACATACCTGTGGTGCCTCCTCAGTGCCCCACCAAAACAAAAGTTCTCCCCCCACGCAAAGGCAGAGGACAGAAATATGAGGCAATGGTACAGAAGATTACATCTCCCAGCTCAAAAAAACACTTTCCAGCTACCCAACAAGAGAGTAGTCTAAGTGAGGATTTTACATCAAAGGCTTTTTCTGAATTTGTCTTTAAGGAAGGTGAGGCTTTTATTCAAATAAATAACACAGAGACACTAGAGTTTACAAAGGAGGAAATGAAAGAGCAAGAAGAAGTAATGGCAATGGAGGACGTAACACAACAAGGTGGTAAGCATGAGTTAAGTCAAGAGGAATCAGTGAAAGATACAGTGAGACCATTAGTGGAAGATGAGGTTACAAATAAGAATTATGGAAGACAAGAAAAAGGTAAACTAGAAACCAAGATGGAGGTTGCTGACAATAAGGCTTCATCTTCAACAGAGACATCGTTAGAAGTTGGAACTCTAGACGAGAGTACACAACAGATTTCCAAGAGTGATGCCACAAAGTGTGTCAGAATGAAGAGAAAGAGATGGGCCATGGTGGAAAGTACAGATGCGTCAGTGGTAGCTTTGGAAACAGACAGCCTCATTATTACAACACCAAGACTTGCTAAACAGAGAGCCATTAAGAACAACCATGAAATGCACCTCAAACAGAGGAGGAGGAAGAGAAAGGGCGAAGCCAATTTAGAGGAAACCGAGACAGTAGATGAGCTCAACACAACAGAAACGCCAGAACCTGTGGAAAGAATAGAGGAAAAAGTCACCATTACAGAGTCCACAAAGTCCACAGAACCTCTACCAACTAGCGAGAATACATTCACAGAAACCCCCCAAGCCCTCTCTGCAGAACTTATTCAAAAACCTCGAAGAGGCCGAAAACCATCCGCAAACCCAACTAAACAAAAAAGAAGCCAAGCCTCAATGGAGCATGCTCCTGGGAAGCCAGTGAAGATCCACAAAAAACCTGGGCCAAAACCTGGAATGAAAGATGCCATTGAGGTAATTGAGGCAGTTGTAAGGGCAGCCGGATGTGAGCAGGACCAAAAAGA
Source organism: Girardinus metallicus (assembly GCA_903067095.1). NCBI lineage: Eukaryota > Metazoa > Chordata > Actinopteri > Cyprinodontiformes > Poeciliidae > Girardinus > Girardinus metallicus. Next base: position 9,018 of record CAEGAE010050414.1, read on the forward strand.
GGAAAGAGCAAAAGAAGAAAGAGAAAAAAGAGAACGAGACAATACAGAAAGTGAAGAGACAAGTATTGTGGGTCCTGTGGTGACCATTACAGAAAAGCAGATGGAGTTCATCTCTGTGAAAAGAATCAGAAGGAGACCAATCAACAGGAATTCCAAACTGTCTTTTTGTCCTTATGTACGGATCAACAACTCGAGAGACTTTTCTTCTTGGTGTGCCATAGTCAACAAGCCTGAAGATGCTGTTGTATTTCAGAGACGGAGAAAAAAGGGCATACTTAGAATGAGAAATCCTTTCACAGTTGCTAAAGTAGTGCCACACACTGCTGCCATGCAACTAGGACCATTGGTAAACACAAATCTATCTGACATGCATCTTATGTGTTGCTTATGTGGGAAACCACCAAACTACAAAGACCTGGGTGATTTGTGTGGACCATACTACACAGAAGATAGTATTCCACGGAAAATTTTGACTATTACACATACGCAACTCTTCAGGGAAGACGGCAGCAAGACCCACGGGAATGACAGTAACAGCAGTGAAGAACCAGGGACTTCCTCAAAGACTGAAGATAGAGTGAACTCAGAAAAGGAGGGAAATACAGAAGCTACCACTGAAGAGGCTGGAAACAGCAGGCATCATCACCGGCACTACAGACGGCTACTGAGACCAGAAAGACCGTATCAGGAAAGTGGTCTGAGAAGAGTTACCCTCAGAGAGAGATTCAGGAGAATGAAGCAGCTCCAGAATCTCTGCACGGCCACTTCAAAAGACCAAGAGGGCAATGAAAGCATGTTCCAAAAGCTACAAATGGAGGCAGTGGCCAAGGAGCACTGGGCTCATGAAAACTGTACCATCTGGACCAAGGGGATAATTATGGTAGCTGGAAGGCTATATGGACTGAAGGAAGCTGCCAACAAGTCAGCTCAAACGGTATGTTAACAATCATAAAGAGGCTCAATATACAGTCAAGACATTCCTTCTTTGTGTTATTTATTTTAGAATAGTGCTTTACTGGTTTTGTTCTCTGTCTGATGAACCCCAGAGCTGTCACAAGTGCCAGATTTCGGGAGCGTCTCTCAGCTGCTGTTGGAGAGGCTGCTCTTATAAGTACCACTACATCTGCGCCAAAGAGATAGGTAAGAAACTACGGTAAAAAACAATACCAGAGAATTGGGCTGAAATTTAAACAAGAGAAGCCAATGTGGACAGATGAAAGTGAGGTCAAGCATGAGTTAAAATAAAAAAAAGAGTGAAAAATTAAACGGTGAGTCAAGAGAAGTCGATGTGGGTAAACCGAGAGGGAAAATGCATAGAGTAGTAGCCATATTGAATGCGAAACGATACGTCTGAGGGCTCAGAGGGAGAGAAAACCCAAAAGAGAACTTTGATTAAAGAGGATGATGAAAGTGGGAGTATGAAAGAAAGAGAAGGGAACGAGAAGGGGGAGGGGGGGTTTCTATGTGTGCATTATTGACCGCAACCCCTGTGGCTCCATCCATCCATGCAGCTGTTGGGACTCTAAATGTGGGTGTGTGAACCCTTACTGACGTGTGCAATGCTTGCTTATATACCTAAATTGTTCATCTCAGGAGCTTGTTACGAATATGTATGTCCCCTCAGCTCACCCATTTGTGTGTTCCTGTTTGCTGTTGCTGTTGGAAGTGTCAGCATGTGTGTGACATGGCTTACCCTTGTGAAACTTCATGCCAGAGAGGTACAGTGTGAGGATTAGAAGGCCTGCCACGTCTGCAGAGCCAGCAGAGGGAGCGGAGTGAGGCCCTTTTTAATCCTGCTGAGTGCACCAGCCATATCTGCCTACCCGCTCTGCAACTCATCCACTCACTTGCGCCCATCTCTCGTTTTTCTCACTTTTTGTGCAATTCTTTCTTTTGCATTTTCATTGTTTATTGGCTTTTGCCATCTACGTGGGGTTCAAGGGTGTTGTGCGTCTGATTCATTTCTCTTGTTTAGCTGCGACTCAAGCTTATCTTCCTCTTTGCCTTTTCTCTCGCTGCCTGTAGGCTGCACATTCCACGAGGATGATTTTTCCATCAAATGCCCAAAACATGAGGTAAGAAAAGAAAACTGTTACTAGTAAAATGTATGCATGTTAATTATTACAGTGTTTGTTGCTGTTTGTTACAAGTTTTGAAGATCTTTTAGTCCTTAAAGTCGACTCTTTACACCATCGTGTTGTAGAGTATGTTACAGTGCTTTGCAAAAGTATTCTTACATCCTAAAATTTTGGATACATTGTCACGTTACAACCACAATGTATTTCAATGATATTCAAAAGGTACTGCGTAATTATTTTTTGGAAGGAGATGATAAGTGGATTTCAGCATTAGTTTACAAAAAGAAAGATCTGAAAGGTTTTTATGTATTTTTGTGAACCCCCTTTCACTCTGATACCCCAAAATAAAATTCACTGCATGGAAAGAGTCCATGTAAAATTCAAGTCTGAATGAATATTGTGGAAGTTTCACTTCTTTTTTCATTTTTAGAAGACATATGTGAACAAACAGAGCTCATAATTTAACTTTTCTTCTCATGACCCCCTTCCTGTCCTACTTTTACTGTTCGAAAAGGAAAGGTGTATACTTGTGCACATCCAAACTGTGAATCGACTGAATATACTGTCTGTCACATGCAGTGCAGTTTACGCAGCTCATCCTGTCCCTGTTATTGTTGTTTAACTACAAAGGACAGATTCATCATTATCATCCCAGACTCACTAATTGTTAAACATTTCCAGAAGCCTAGACCGACCCAACACCCTCAAACCTCCACAATTACAACGGCTCCCTGCTTTTCTGGTGAACATTAACAGTCTGCACCACACCTGCTTTTCCTGTGGGACAGACACCATCTGCTGGTGATGAATGGACAGTGCAGCACATCGTGGAAGGTCAAATGCGAGGGGGCCGGGGGGTTGGTAGAGAGAGGCAGAGATGCTGACATTCAGCAGAGAGCAGCAGTGCATTGAGGCAGCGGTGGCACCAGCCTCACATCCTCCCTCCCTTCCCCCCCTTCTCTGCATCTGCATTTTCTTTTCCTCCCTCCCTCCTTTGCTCCCTTTTCCCTTCCTGCTCTCCTCTGTGCAGACTGGCAGGGATGAAAAGCTGGCAGCTGATCAAAACACCCCACCCACCATCGCTCCCTGTTATCCTCCCCACATGCTCTCTCCACCATTACTCTCTACTTCTTCCTCTCATTATTTCTCCTTCCTCCTTCTTTTTTCCTGTTAGCCTCATTCCGCTTCTTTGCTCCCCCGCTGCTCCGTCTCTCCCAGCGTCTCAATCCGTTCACCTTCTGATATCCTATAAACTCCCCGATTTGTTTTTTCCCCCCTTCCATCCTCCCTTCACCCTTCCTCAATCAGCCCTTTTCTCACCCGCTTCCTTTCTCATCCTCTCTCTCTTTCTCTCCCTGCGCCTCCCCCTTCACCTCCACTCCCACGTCTGAGCGGCAGAGACGAAGTGTGAGAAACAGAGAGAAAATGAGAGCAAGTCAGAGAGAGAGAGAGATTGTTGTTAGCTGCGCTGAGGCAGAGCTGTCATCAGACTGAGGGATCTGAGAGGCTGCACGTCTGCGCCGAGCCAATTTAAGCAGAGCGGCCCAATCAAAGGGAAGAGGAGACACGGATAAACATGCAAGCACCCCACCCATGGGTTGCCACGTCAGAGGACTCTCTTTATCCCTGTGTTCTCACTTTAAGGCGGGATAAAATTCACCTAAATGTAACGCATTAATAGCGCATCAGCATGGGATGATTAGCAGGTTAGCTGTAAGCTCACATATATCCACTTGGGTGCAAAAACAAGCTAAGGAACAGGGGAAACGCAAACTGTTTCACGCTGAGGCTGAGCTGGAATAAAAAGAGCCAAATCAGGACAGTTACATCAGAAAGCGACAGACTGGGAGACGTCGAGATGGTGCAAGAAAGGAAAGGCTACAAAAGAGGAGAGTCTTTCTGTGACAGAGAGGTGGAGAGACTAAAGGTGTAAAAAAAAAAAAAAAGTCATGTGTTACTCCAGAGACCAGGAAGCAGAAGAGACAGAGAGAAAACAGGAAGATCATGAGGATGGGCAGCTGGCAGACTGAACCCAGGAGGAGGAAAATAAATGAAGAATACACTGCCTCTCAAATGTAGTAATCCTTCTTGATTGCTGATTGCATGCTTTGTCACATTTCAACCACAAATGTCAGATCATTGCAAAGTAGTGAACTGGAAGGAAAATGATTGTTTTCTGTGTGTAATCTGGTGTTTTACAAAAGCCCCAGATTTTTCACAGGAAATAGGATTTTTGACGCAAACAAACGGCATCAAGAAGAGCGAGTAACACAGCAGACAGGTCAGAGATAACATCATGGAGCAATTTTAAAAAGTCCATGCTTGAAGAAAACAAATATAGATGAAATAAGATGAATGCTACTAAATACAGAATAACCCAAGAACAAAATCTGGGAGAAACTGTAAAGATTTGATACTGGACAAAGGCCTTTCAGCAGGCTAGCATGAAACACTGCCACGTTGTTAAAATGTGTCAAAATTGAATTTAGCTGAAAATGACCAATAAATATGTATTTAAAAATTGATATGCACAGATCCTCAGAGTGACTGAGAGTTATTTTGCAAAAAAAAAAAAGAATGAGCAGAAAATCAAGTTTTTAGATGTGCAAACCTTTTAGAGATGTAGCTCAAAAGACTTAGAAATGCCTGGAGCCGAACATTTTTCAGGGCATTAAATACAAACTCCATGTTGTTGTTTTTTATTTTTTTTTTTCATCATTATGCAGCACTTTCTTTGTGTTGGCTGATAAAAACATTGGAAAATACACAGAAACTTGTGGTTGTAGCACAACAAAAACAAGTAGAGGCTCAAGCGGTGTGCAAACTTTTGCGAGACACTAAGTGCATCACTGGCTCTTACGTGGTTTTCTTTTTACAGTCAGTCTGGTCAGCTGAATTCATCTCCTCTTTCATGCAGCAGCCTTGCTTTGATGTTTTCTGCACATTTCTGCAGAAAAAGCTTCAGAGTGGCCTGGAGGCTCTCTCCACCTGCATCACAGCAGCCTGAAGCTTTTTCTGGTTCAAACCAAAGGGAAAAAAAAAAAAAAAAGCCTCTTAAGACAGGATGAAGAGAGTCGCTCTGAACGTCTCTTAATTTCTCCTTTCTTCCTTACCAGGATCTGTAAGATATCCCTGCGTTCCACCTTCACTACCAAAATCATCACTCTGCCACTTATCCTACAAGCCAAAAAAATAAAGAAATAAATAAAAATAAAATAAATGACAGTAGACGTTGCCCTGCGACAGACTGGCGACCTGTCCAGGGTGTACCCCGCCTCTCGCCCGGAACGTTAGCTGGAGATAGGCACCAGCAGCCCTCCCGACCCCTTTAAGGGACAAGGGTGTACAGAAGATGGATGGATGGATGGATGGACAGTAGACGAGCACGACGGCGAGAGGCTGCGTCGAGGTGTGGAGCCATGGAGCCGCTTATTCCCTGGAGAGCTGAACAGCTGCTTGCTGAAAAACGATTCCTTGCAGCGAGGCAGGGGGTGGTGACGCCGTCTATCAAGGGGAGGGGGACGTGCTTTTTGTCTGGACCCCAGCGGAAACTATTTGAAACGCAGAGCGAGGAACATTCGTGTGTGTGAGTGTGCGTTTTCTGTTTTCGGATGGGCTCAGAGAACTGAACAGAAACGTCCCTTTGGCCGCCTCGTCCAACAGGATCCCACAGCAGTGTTCTCCCTGTGCGTATGTGATTACTCATTCCGCAGCCACACCCTCGCCATGTGTTCGTGTCCGAGTGCATCTTCAATTCAAGATGCACTCAGACACGAGTGCATCTTGGAAAAGATTATATATATATATAAAAAAGAAAAGGAAAAAAAACAAAAAAACGCTGTACCAAGTGTCAGACATGGTGGCGGTAGCATCATGAGCAACCAACCAATGGATGTACCATCTCAATGTCAGCATTTGTGTTTGGAACACGAGACGAAACTAAAAAAAAAAAATAAACGAGGAAACTGTAAATTATGTGCTTTACAGGTTCTAAAGGGAAAAAAAATTGTATTTTAATATAATGCTCTTATCTTTAAAGGTGTATATTGATGTGCATTATGACTAGGCAACATCATTGCGTCACCCTTGTTATATGTCAGACTTTGTGTTACTCAGAAATGAAAATATATAGATATATATGTAAAAAAAAAAACAATCAAAAAAACAAAAACAAAAACAAAAAAAAAAAAAAACATTAAATTTGTTGAGTTTAATTCAACTGTGTGCAGATTCAGTATGTACAGCAGACATCCTCATCGTACCGGATCAGACGACGGCTTGGATTACGGAAGAAGAGTTCGATTTCATGTCACTTCATATTAATGTACAGCTCAGAAATATCCAATGATGTGTAATTACTCCACAGCCACGCAAAGAGACGCTCCACCTGTCGGTTTGTGTATCGAAAATGTAGCCTATTCATCTCTCTGCCGGGCAATATAACGCTGCGTCGCGCAGAGAGACCGTTAACGTTCTAGTCATATCAGAAAGAGACATATTTAAGTATTAAAAGCAGAAAAGAAAGTGCAAAAACGTCACACCAAAACATTCTCTTTTCGAAGCTCATTATTTAATGGTGTACAGAAGTATTTGATGCTGTTTAAATGTAAGATGTGATGTACTAATATAATTGTGTATAGTATTTCCTAGAGATGTTTATTTTCTATAAAATGGAATATGTTATTGCTTATAAAACGTTATTAAAAGAATCCATTGATGATACAAAACAAAAAAAAAAAACAACCCCCCTTTTTTGGAATGTCACTTGTCTTAAGTGGGAGCATGCCGTTTTATTGATTTTCATGTCTGTTTGTTTTGGACTCGATGACACTACAGCATCACTTTGTTTGAAATGTTTTTTGTAACGCCAATGTTAAATATACCAGCACCTTTCAATGCTGCTACGACCAGTGCCTGATGTTTTTGTCTTCCCTCGACACGCACACTTTGACACGCTGAAGAAAACACCTGGACTAGCGGCGTACAGCTCATTTATATACTGTATATAAAAAAAATTAAGGGAAAACATAAAAAGAAGTAGCATGTTTTCCTTTTCAATACGTTTGAGATCATAAAACTTTTGGATTTTTTTTTTTTTTTCAGCAAATTTTCCCCATCTAAGGATAAATATTTACTGAGACTTTCTGGGAGTGTTTGATCTTTGTTGTGTGCATCAAACACAACAAAAATCTGAAAAGAGTGCAATACAATTCTGAAACTGCTTAAAGGACCTAAAATGTCAAAACCTACAAAGTAAGTACATAGGAACATAGGACACTCTTCAAAAGAGGAAACACAAGAGAGCAGGTCATAGTAGGAAATTGCTACGTACCACCCGTCAGAACAATTATTGAAGTTTAAAATCAAGAAGAATCACCAGTAAAGATGTAAAAGCCGTAAGTTTTCTTTAAAAAAATGATTTAATATTTACATGTAAGGATGAAATAATATAAGAGAGGAAGGAGGGAAAAAAAACAAATGTCACTTACAAGACAATACCTTCCAACAAGGTTGCTACATGAGCTTTCACCTCAGTTTTCAAATTTCACATGACCAACTATAAAAAAAAACAAAACACACTGTTAAATGGCAAACATTTTGTTGAAACTTTTTACAATCTTTAAAAAAAAAAAAAAAAATCAGGAGAATGATGTGGTCCACCTGAAATACGAGAAGATATTTTCTTGTATGATAGTGTTACAAATGGGGGGGGGGGGAAACCAAAAAACAAATATTTCATTTTGTTTAGGGCAACAAATGATCTTCAGAAATGTCAAAGCTATATCATAGAAAACTGTTTTTGATTTCATACGTTTACAAATGTCCAGACCTAAAGAGTCAATCAGCTCAGATCTATGCAGTACAGTCCTGACTCCACTAAACCTGGTCTAAGAATACTCAAGATGGATTCAGGAGGAGGAAATAAGCAATTATCACTCTGTGTATGAAAAAAAAACAACAACAAAAAAAAAGCCTAATTAAAGTTCCTCCAGATTATAAATATGGTGTAAAATATGTACACAGCAAAAAAACAAAAACACAATATCTATGAAAATAATTTCATAAAGCCTTTTGTTATTGTTGTTTTCCATTAAGAGCAGCCTCACAGGCCTAGTGCAGACAAGAGATTGAGGGGGGTTGAGCCAAATGACGACCTCAAACCTTTATGGTATGTGGAGTGGCTTTTCAGGGCGCATGTCCACAATCAAACCATTGAGTTTGGTTACTTTTTATTTAATAACCCCCCCCCCCATAAACAAAGAGACACCAAGACCCCCACACGCCAGGCCGTCCGATTTGGGGGAAAAAGGTGCAGATCTGCCAGACGGTCGGGAGGAGCTACGCAAACATCTCCACTCCCACCTCAGGGAAGTGGTGGCTCCTCACTGTGGTCAGAGTGGGACACTGCAATCAATTCTCACAAGGGAATTTGGCCTGATAGGAAAAATGATGCTTTGTGTTTTTTCTCTTTTTTTCACATTATTTCATAATTTAAAAAGAAACAGAGTGCGTAAACTCTAAAAGTGCCTTAAGATGTGAGGCCGGGTAGGCAGGAGGAGCAACCTGTGAATTTCAATAGAGACTGGAAGGTTTCTGCGGAAGCAGGCCTTTTCTCCACCTGTTCCTGCGCGCGTTTGTACACAGGAGGTGTTTCAGTACACAGCGTCTGTGCAACTCTCCCTAGCCCCACCTTTCCCTCGCTCTAGCTGCTGGTGACGGTGGTGCCGCTGCCCAGCTTTATGATCATCTGCTGGCAGTCGTGAAGCGTCCTCTTGTCGCCGAGCTTCTCCAGGGTGCGGGCCGCGTCGGCCAGCATGCCCACCCTCTGGCCCGGGGCCGACAGGAACGAGGGAGGAAGGTAGCGGCAGGCCAGCATCACAGCCTCAGCCTGCTCCCGCTGGCCGGGCCGCGCCTCGCACTCCTCTGCACAAAGAGAAACCAAACATCTGGTGAGCTGCAGAGCTCAGGTCAACTGGTTGGATTACGCGTGCTTTTATTTTTTTCCCCAACAACCACCACGACATTGACATATTTTATGATAAATATAAATGTCAAGTCGGTATGTTCACTTAGCTCACAGGAAAATTCAAGGACTCTTCAAGCATTTTAGAGGGAAATCTTCAAACTATCCTTGCACTACACTTTGGAGATAAAAGCAATACAAATTAACTAAAAAATAGTTTTAATTAATCAATATATGACATAATTTATTACTGTTATTAATACTTTTTTATTATGGTATTCTACATTCTATAAAAGGGACAAGGAGAAGTAAAATATAACAAAATCTTATGTTTTGAAATGTCTCACACGCACAACCTATACACCCAACTGATCTAAGGACAAAATTCTAATTTAACAAAAAAAATAAATTACCCAATTTAAGACAATCAGTAACTTGTTGAGCCATTGGAAATAATAAATGTTGATTGCATTGAAACAATCCAAACATAACTAATGTTAAGGTAAATGACCTTCCTGCTCAAATTAAATGCTACATAGGAATACAGGCCAATAAAGAAACATACAAAGAAATTCACAAAAAAAGTGTTTTCCTTACGTTTTCTGGCATTTAGCAAATAGAAATAACTTTGGTAGTTCTAATTGACCTAAAACATGAAATGTTTCATCTGATTCAACTTCAGACAGTGAGAAGAAATGCATCTGTGTCTTTTATTATGTGTATGAAAATATCTGGTTTCAGCTGTAGACAACAGTTTCCACATGTAGGCTTTTAATCAACTATTAGATTGAACTTTATTGCAAAACTGTCAGGTTTATGTCAAGCACTTCAAGGACTTTCCAAACCTTGAAAACACCGAAATCCAAGCATTTTCACAGATTTCAAGCACCCCGAGTTTGACATACGTGTGCAATCGGCCCCTTTTAGACTTTTATCAGACAAAACAACAGACCGAGCCAACCCTCACACTGCAGATTCTCTGACCATAAAACATTGGTCTCGCCAAACGCGTCACGATTACTTGCACGGGTCAGATGACACCGAAAAACCCCTCTGAAGCCTCTCCATTGACACAAACGCACCTGTCTTGGCTCCGGGTGTTGCTCGGCGCCGCAGTGAGCGGTCCAGTAGCTGATGGGTTCTGGTGGGACTGGCCCCCGCCATCAGCCTGGCAGTAGCTTCGTGAAGGAACAACTGGAGAGAAGCAGAGGGAGGAGAGAGATCAGAGCCAAACAGGAGGAACAAGAGCGAGAGACGATGACTCACACCTAATGCTCAGCTCTACCTCAGAGAGACGCTCTGCGAACAATGCTGCCACACTCTTGCCTAAGGCTATGTGTGCGTGTGTGCTATGAGTGGAAGTGAGTAGAATTTTATTTTTTTTTACTGAGAATTGCTCCACAGACTCCCTGTAAACGATCAGCTTCAGTCAGAGCTGCTTTGGTTTGTGTTGCCGATTTAAATACGGGGGTTTAAAAATGGATGAGTTTGTGTTTAAATGAAGCAACAATGTGCTCACTATCTCTAGAGATTGATTACGATGGATTCTATAACGACACAAAGCGTATTTATGTGTTGTTATAAAAGCCCTTTATTGGATAAGAAAGCTGAAAAATCCAAACTTCATTTTGAGTACATTTATACAGAAAGTCGAATAAAATTCTTGCAAAATTAAAAAACGTTTTTAAAGATAAATAGAGTGTCTGGAGTGGGAGTTTGCTGAACTGTAGTGGGACTTTAGCTTTGGTCAGATGGCACTAAGATCAGGTGGGTTTAATGTGAAACAAAGAATAAATGTGTAGAAGAGCACCTTCTGCTCACTGATAAGCACGGTGGAGGATCTGTGATGCTGTTTCTCTTCCAAAGGCATGACCGTGTTAATATGATGAAATCTTTAGCAGAGTTTCAGCAGAGTTTTGATCCAAACCCAAAAATCAGCCTTTCTGACTGGTCACATCTTTACCACTGGTCACATAGCAACCAATCTGTTAAAACAGTTTGTCAACCACCTGAAAACACACGGGTAAAAATTGCACGTACTCTTCGCATTGCAGGTCTGAAGCTGTGTACCAGCTTGCGCAGGGAGCAGAGGTCTTGCTGGAAGCCCTGAAGTTCCGGTGGCGACGCCTGATGAAGGCTGGCAGGACCGCTGGAGCCGGCCAAGCTGGACCCTGCAGGGCTTGTTCCTTGCTGCTGCAAGCGCCAGATGTTGGTCCTCAAAACCAGCAGGAGATCGCACACCATTAACTCGACAACCTGTAGAAATATTGACCGGATTGGTTCAAGTACGCAAAAAGGATGCATTTTGGCGTCATGGAAATGATACGAGAGATCGACCGGGTCACGAAAATGTGTTACCTAAAATATTTCATATTTTTAATGGTTGTTTTTACCTTCCACATGTAGACTTAAAGGAAAACCTACAGAAACAAACCCTCCCTTCTCCTCCATCCTGTGAGTGTGTGGGGGTGTGTGATTGTGTGTTTGTGTGTTCTGCTGCTCTTGGTCCAGATCTGTGTTGCACTGCAGGTACATTGCACTCTTAGGAGACACACATGCAATGCAACTACAATGCACTGCAGCTCTGGCCATAGACATACACACACACACACACAAACACAGCACACTCATTTTGAGCTGCCAATCCGCCAGAATCACCATCTGGTAGAAACCACAGGGAAGGCCACCGCAGCGCCCCACAGAGGAACCAAGGAACTACTGCAGGGGAGAATCTGGAGATCTGAGGCCAGGTAAAAATCCTGCGGCTTTTTGTGCAAATAATATCCTACAAGTGTTTTTTTAATTCAGTTTTTTTTTTTTTTTGTATTCCACTGTAAGCTTATAAAAGATAAATCAGCTTAACTCCAGCATGTGCGTACCTTGTCTAAGCTAGAGCTGTGGCAGTGCGGTCCCAGGTTGAGGCCGTCTCGGAGGAGGGCGCTGGCCTTGTCGGTGTGGCTCAGACTCAGCTGGCAGTTTTCTGGCTTGGACAGCAGAGCTCTGACTGCCCTGAATGTGTTGAGGCACGCTTTGGGGAGAAGACTCCTGCCAGAACCAGCGGAAAATCAGACAAAGGACACAGGTTAAAGCAGTGCAAGTGTGTGACGGTGATGGTGTGTGTGGGGGGAGTGGTAAAAGGCCAAAGTTCCATAAAATCCTCTCGAATCGGACGCAGAACTTACTCTGCGTTCTGCAGGCTGCGGGGCAGGTGCTCCACGGTTGGATAGAGCCTCTCTGCTGCAGCATCATCTCCTTGAAGCCAATTGATGATCACTATGGCAACCGAGGACCACCACTTAGAGTGGGGGTCGCAGCCTGGTGATTGGAGAGAAAAAAAAAAAAAGTTAAAAAAAACGAGACACCCTCCTGTAGACAGGCAATTATGCAAATATTCGAATCCCCCACTGGCTTTTTTCCCCCCACATTTAACATGCGTCACAATACACAAAGACAGCTGCTGTCTATATTCTGCGTCCTGAATCATTCTCTCTGGTAGCGTCCCACCTTGCAACCACAGCGAGATCTTTTAAGGAGGGTAATATATTCTGCTGCACACCCATGCAACCTCCACAAGCACATTTTAAAACACCGAGAGCATCCTGAAGCTCTGCCAAGAAAAAGTTTCCAATTAAAAACCCCAGCACAGCCTCGCTTCCCTTCCTCCTTTCAAGGTGATCACAGATTTGACAGTGCTGAAGATAAATGAAGCAATCCGGCGTGTCTCCATTTTACCGGGTTCCCTTTTTTTTTTTTATTTCTTTTTTTTTTTTTTTTTTTTTAAGCTTAGATTAGTGGAGACAAAAAGATGTGCTGCGGGGGTGAAAGTCAAGTGGAAATCAGACTATGTGATTTCTAAAGAGTATAAATGGACTTTGTCTGTTGGTTATTTGATTTAGTTAAAACACTCAGGTAATGACACAGCTGGGACATGTAGGCAAAATGAAGCAATGCATTAAGGGGTTCAATTAAAAGCCATTTTTATGTCGTGATTTTCCAGGAATGTTAGAATTTGTAATTCTGATTTATCAACTGCTTGAATTATTGCAGAATGGCATAGAATCAGCCTTTATTGTCCCACAAAGGGGAAACTGGATATAAAGGTTCTCAAAAAACTTTCTTAAAGTGTTAAAAGCAATATATAAAAAAACAAAGATTAATAATAACAATAATAATCATAATCTACTGTACAAGACTGTAACGTGAATAAATAGTGTGCAGCTATTAGGAAGTCTAATACTTCTATAGAATAAAATAATAATGATGCTTGTTATAATTACTACTACATTTCATGCATTTTCTGCTCAACTTAAAGGTAGGTTTTATTACTCCTTTATATTTTTATTGTACAGCATTATATGATTACAGCTTTATTATTTACGAAGGCGTATTTTATTTATGCATTTTAAATATTTAATTTGATAGGATTATTATTTACAAAGATGCTGTTTTCAATTCTCATTAATACTATTAATGTTGTTAAAATTAACCAACATTTTTTATTCTTTTTTTTTTTAAAGTCAATAATTTTTAAAATTAATAATTAACTATGACAAAATCACCATTTACAGAAAGCAAAAACAAAAGGTTGTCATAATTATCATTGTTTTCAAAAACTTTTGATCAAACTTTTAATATTCTAATTATTTTTTAACCTACCAGTCACAGTAGCCATGTTGGAGCCGATTGCAAAGGACTGGGACGTTGCACCGGCGGCGTCAGACGCACTAATCAACAGCTGGAGGTACTCCAAGGCATCGGCGTACTCCCTGATAGCAGAGACCAGTCAAAAGGTCAACAAGTGCTCCAACATTCTCATTTATTAGGAACTTTTTCACAATCGGGAAACTTTTTGTGTCTTTCAGAAAAAATAAATACTGGTAAAAAAAAAAAAAACACAGAGACATGTTTAAAAGCCCCCAGTGTTTTCTCACCCGTCAGCCTGGTTGGGACTCTTCTCTCCGTGCGGCTGGGCGACGCAGTAAAGAGCCTTTTCGAGGAGGTGTTCTCTGAAAGCCTGAGTCACCTGAGCCAGAGGGTCCACTGTAGGAATGCCAAGCCATTTAAATGATTTTAGAATAGTTTTCAGGGGGAAATAGAAGACAATTCTATGGACTAAATTAGGCTACATTAGGTAACTGGTGGCCTACCAGTGTTTCCAGCCTGGCTGTAGATGCTTTCTTTAGGCGTGCTGCGAATGGTCCAGTCCCCGTCCACGAAGAAGCGGTGGCCGAGCGGGTGACAGAGCCACTGCATGGCCGGAGGCACGCAGCCGCTGGATGACAAGCACACCTGGCGGGCGCTGCTCAGGAACACACGCTGTCGGGAAAGAAGACGGATCTTGGTTCAGTGAGGTTCGCTTGATTTCAGTCACTGAAGGCTTGACTGATTGATATAAGCTTGGAAATGACGACTCACAGAGGTAAAATGGAGGATTCTTGGCAGGCTGGCTTTGACTCTTAGCGCTGCAGAGACATAGACCTCAGCCAGACTGGCTACAGGCAGACATGAGCCAGCACATTCTGCCAGGTTCACTGCACTTAAAGCCATGTGGACTGCTGACAGGTGGCTGCCGTTCAGCTTCCCTGCAAACACACAAAAAAAGGTTCATAACATCCACATTTTTTCCTATTATTGTAGATGATATTAGGATAGATCAAAAATGTTATTTTAAGGAGTCAAATCAGATCAACATAAGCTAAGTTGTGGTGTTAAATCTACCTGTCATGTGAAGCTGGTGCAGGCGGTGATAAACCAAAGCAGCATCACGGCTGCTTTTACACGCATCCTCCTGCAGGGGGCGATCGCTGCGCAGACCTCCAGCCCTTGCAGCGAGCCAGCGGCCGACCCAGAGGCGCTGAAGGCAAAACCTCAGCAGGGACCAGAGCACCGCGCAGGCCAGGTCCAACTGGGAGGTGGGCAGGGGGCGACCCAGCGCCTTCAGACAGGTTCGCAGGTTATGACTGGCCTGAGCAAAATCCCCCTGAAGGGAAAGAAGACAGAAAAGCTACTATAAGGCATGGATGAATCATCATTAAAAAGGCTGATTAATAACCAGACCATCTTACTCTGGCCAAGTCCAGGTCGGCCTGTTTGCGGTGTCTCCAGAACAACACGGACGATCCTGAATGTGGACGGGTCACGGGCTCGCCGTAAACCAACAATCGGATCAGAACTCCCGACACCAGAATACCGTTCAGCAGCCACACCAATATGGTGGGGAGCATCCAATCCATCCAGCCCCAAGACTCAGCTACGGACAGCACGGATACATTCAGCAATGAGCAAAAATAACTCCGGCAGACAAGTGCTACGACGAACCAGCAGGTTTACCTGGAATATCTACACCCAAGACACTTCTTCCTGCATGATGGGGGGAAATGTCGGCAGTGTTTCCTGCAGAGCTGTTGCTGGATGAGCAGAGCAAAGCAGCCAGTGGGTTGAGGGAGAGGAAGAGGAAGGTAAAGGCGCACAACGCCATGCGGGAGCGGTCCAGCATGCCTCCGACCACGCCACCTGCTGCAGATTGGTCCAGCAATCCTAATTGGGACTGCATCAAAGGAAGATCCAGAAAAAGACAATTAGTGTAAATTTAACCTAAAAAAAAAAATTGACTGTCTCGCAACTTTCAAAGCTGCTGCCTGGCAAATTAAATGTTCGCCACACACCTTTGTGTCCTCTCCCATGGGGCTGTCGGGCTCTGAGTCACTGCTACAATGCGAGAACGAGGTCGGGGAGCCGACGTCGGAGGCTGGCGGAGTGGGCAGCTCGTTCTTCACTTCTGCCTGAGTGTCCACCTCCATGGCAACCAGGTCTTTGAGAGACTCTTTGAAAGGCAGAAGAAAGAAATCACAAAAAAAAAATAGAACAGTCAGAGTGTCGACCAACGGCTCAGAGGGCTTTAGCCTGGCTTAACAGGGCGCCAAAGAACACGGACAGGATGAGGGTTCAAATGCTCACTATTCTTCTGAGCTGCCATTTTCAGAGCCATGTTCTCCTGTTTGAGCTTCTGGTTCGTCTGCTGCAGGTAGCGGATGTAGTCGATGGCTTTCCTGAGGACAGCCGACTTGTTGAGCTAAAGAAGAGAAGGAATGTTACAGAAAACACTCCGTGGATGTAATACAGATCAAACACAGCATCTACAGCAGTCAACCATTACATTATGACCAGATCCAAGAACATCTGGTTTTATTACAATGAAATAGCATTGCAGCATAGTATAGTAGAGCATAGAATAAACAGTTTCCAACCTTGGCTTCAGTGCCAGCGACAATATCTTTCAGCTCCACTATTTTATCGTTGATGGAGGAACGATAGCGCTTCTCGATGGCGTTGTGAGCGGTGCGCTTCTCCCCCTTGTGTGGCTGGCCTGATGGCTTGCCGGCGATGGCGATGCGGTTTATGGGAAGCTTTTCCGCATCCACCATCACAGGCACAGTGGTCAGGATGGTACCCCCACCCATAAAAGCCTACAAATGGATAGAAATCAATAAAGTTTTCTCGAATGTAAAATTCACAATTTCCATTGACATCTGGCCTCTTCTGCTACCTGCAGGGCTGTGCTCTGTACAGGACTGGTGGTGGTCGCTAGAGACGTAGGAGAGGCCATGGTTGTGACTATACATGGGTCAGACTTTAAAGTGGTGAGCAGCACGGATTCAGCCTTTATGAACTGGGGCTGCAGCAGCACCTGATGCAAACACACACAGACCAAAGACACATAAATAAGACATCCTTTATCCAGTCCAGGAGCAATCAAGGAGCAGCTTGACACACTTACAGGTACTTGTTGTACTTGGGTTGTGATAGTCTGTGCTGGAGGGCTTGCTGAGGTGGCCAGGAGGGGGGAGGCAGTGGTCAGGCTTTGAAGCTGAGTCTGAATGGTCACTGGCTGGACTCTTGGAGGCGAGGACGATAAGCTGGTGGCAGGAGAGCTCACGGTGTTGGGGCTGACAGCTGAAAAACAGTGACAGCACGGTTAAACTTGATAAAATATCTCTTTAATACTTAAACTTGATAGAATATCTCTTTAATACTTTTTTTTCAGATAAATTAATATGGGTATTTGCTGTATTTTTTATTGCAACTGAACTGCGGCAAATGTGGCACATCAACACAATCTTTTATTTCACTAAAAGAAAGGTGGCAAGTGAGTAAGCTTTATTTATATAGCACCTTTCACAGACAAAAATCACAAAGTGCTGTAAAAAGTTCAAGAAAAACAAGCTGAAACAGCTGACAAAAACAATAAGAGGTGCATTTAACTAGAAGCTTGTCTGAATAAAAAAAAAAAGTGCCCTAAGCTGCTTTTCGAAGGATTCAACAGTTATAAACATCGCATCTATGAGTAATACCGTCACCCAAAAAACAACTAATTAATTTTAGTTGTAGTTTTCTAAATAGGTGTCATTTTAGCATAAAAATTCTGCAAACAAGCATGAAGAATTGAAGCAGTCCTGGACAAAGATGGTCTAAAAATACTGATATACAAGCAGAAAGCAGAGGTTCGCCTACAGCTTTAAAACTTTTCTGTCATTATTTGGGGTGGAAAACAGTTGGAAAAATATCAGCTGAATATCAGGTGAGAACATTAGAACAGTTTGCTCAGAATAGGCAATTATTATTTAGCAATCAGGCCATCACTTTCTCTGAAAGGCTAACAGAAGTCAAATGAACGTAGAAAGTGATTCAACATAAATCCCAAATCCAGACATTGCGAAACGTGACAGAAAAGTACCATGAAAGTAATTCAGCCATAAGCCAGAAATGCTAATTTGCTATCAGGTCATTGTAACAGATGAAGGACTTTATGAAGCGACACAAGAAGCAAACCGTTTTCAGGCCCAATATTCTAAATAAGCCTATAATTTCATAAAACAATTTGTTAATAAGTGTGTAGACTGAAGATAACCTTTCACCTATTTAGAAATTTCAGTGAGTCATTCCATACCTCCTCTTATCACATAAAATTGAGATAACGGTTACATGTGCCAAACCTCACCTGGGTCAGAGACTTTAGCCATGTGGTAATAAAAAAAAAAAAAAAAAGAATTGAATCCAATAAAAAAAAAGAACTATTAAAAAAAGAACTGCACCTACATCTAACCCCAGTGAACACCTCAGAATATCTCCTTAAACCAGTGAATCAGAGAGTTGCTTCTACGCTAATCTAAACTAATTATTGCGTATGCATGTATAATAAACTACACAGTAGCTACTGCACTCTGCTGAACCTAAATCTACAGAGGGTATTGTGCAAACACAGAACTTTGATAATAGTTTGCGACATTAATTTAGCCAGGGCTATTAGACAGAAATTAGTTCCAATATCCAAAGGCTTCTTTGTTGTCACACCTCAACATCTAATTAATGATTGTAGTAGAAGGCACACGACAAATGTCAACATTATTAAAATGAACAAAAACTATTAAGCGAATATGAGCAAAGGATAAATTGACAGCACTCGAAGAGCTTATTATGTAATTAAGCAGCTTTACAACACTAGTCATTCTGAGCCATTAACACAGCAATTTGTACAGTACTCATTCAAATAAGCCCATACTGAGACACTGGTGACGTAGGGACAACTTTTTTTCTGTAACTCACATTACGTCTATAGAGCAAAACATTGCGAACGTCAATTCATGATGGATATTAGACTGCGACGCATAAAGAAAACGATCGTGGAACTGCACTGCAAAATATCAGAACAATTTTTCCCTAACAGAGAATTTCTGATTTTCCAGCTTTTCGAGCTAGACGTCTTTCTCTTCGACACGTTCGTCACCCTGCAGAGGACTTACCCGGAAAGCTACTTTGGCTCTGAAAGTTGCTCTGGGCCTGAGGTTGTGCCTGGGGCTGAGGCGGAGTCTGAGGCGGAGGGGATGTGAAGAGTGTCTGTGTTGTGGAGCTGAATGCCGGATTTGGACCTGGCGAGCCATGAGGGGACGCTGCTGCCTGCGCGGCGGCAGGCGGGCTGACGCTCGGCTGGGGCTGCTCCACCAGGGGCTGTATGAGGCTCTGAGCCTGCTGGCTCGACAACGGTTGCTGCTGTCTCTGTGCGGAGCTGGGTACCTGAGCCAGGGGAGACTGCTGGAAGGTGGCGGGCTGGAAGGCCTTGTCCGGGGCCGAGGAGCTGCGGCTGATAGGTGGGCCCAACAGGGCGTCTAAGTGGGGGTTGCTGCTTAGGATGGAGGAAGTGGTGGTGGATGAAGGTGTGGGAGTGGTGGCAGGAGGTGAAGGAGAGGTGATGGCCTGGGACAAGGCATTCATCTCTTGAGTGGAAGGGCTCCCTGAGAAGGGAGTGGGATCAAAGAGTCCTCCAAACTCCATGTCCTGATTGTTGATGAGCTGAAGCATGTCTGTAGAAGTGCAGAAAAACCAGAAAAAATTAGGAATGTTACCCATAAACCAGAAATAAACCTCATAATTACTCCATTAAGAGCTAAAATCAAAATACAAGTGTGATAAAAAGGTGGAAAGGCAAAGTGACAGCTAAGAGGGCCCTGCAGATCAGAGGTTTAAAAGGCGTCTGGAGTGCGTCTACTCTCTGTCCTGGATCAGGTCCAGTGTAGCTATGGGAGCCAGGTCCTGAACATTACCAGAGACCCCTCACACACTTGACATGAAATTCCTGGAACTGTTGCTACCAGGCCAACAGTACCACAGCAGAACAGCTTTCTGCCTCAAGCTGTTTAAACGCCAAAGTGAAGTGAAGTATGTGTGCTTCACCTTATCTGACAGAGAATGACGAGTAAAAAACACATATATCCATATGTGTTTTACTTTAATAGATTGTTTTACACTGGTGGAAATTTTGAGAAAATTCTGCTTTATTTTTTTTCTTTGCTAAATGATGTGCTATTAATTGGTAGTATATCAATCTGGGGCTGGTGGAGAACCTGGATGACTTGCAACCTTCTTTTGAGTCATTTTTGTATTCCAGAAAATAAGAATGTGCATTAATAAATAATATATCCAGCTGTTTGCATTTATTAAGCTTTTTTAAACCAAAGTAATGCTATTTCATTTATAAATAGTCAATACCAAAGCTTCTGGTGATAACTGGGTTTCCAAGGTAGCGCATGGTATCACCAGTTTGAGAACTCAAACTCTCTCTCTTGACAAAGATAAAGTATTCTTTGCATACATTGAAAATAATTTCCCACTTCTAGATTTGACTGGATAAAGTCTAGAATAATCGCATCCAAGAAACGCGCTGCCGAGTGTACGTTGTGTCTGTTGAAGCCTGAATGTATAAAACCACTGTTGTGTATGAGGTGATCGCTCTTGACCAATCAGAGCGCGGCTCTCAGACTTGCTATGCCGATCAGACCAAGACAGCGAGCAGAGGGAGAGATGCTTGGTTTCCACTGGAGGTTACCACCGTGCAGCGTCACCAGGGGTTACAGTCGGTCACATTTAGGAGAGCACGACCGAATACTGTTTACCCACAGCCGTTTATCGTGTTACACTTTGGCTGTACTCATAAAACACACATTGGAAAACGGTGGGAAATCTTTAGGAAATAGAAAATCTTGCATTACTGACAAAAAGCAACCCCCATCCCCTCCCCCTCCCTCTATCTCCTTAATAACACAAACTGTGGAACATTTTATAATTCACAAGGATTTAAGATAAAAGACGTAACTATGTGCAATAATGCAGAATGTCGTATTGTATTAGGGCAAACCGTAAAACTTATTAACTCGTTTCAACTGAGGGAGCTGAACCCAGGACGGAGGAATGAACGACAGTAACCTCTGTCGGCTAGGCACGCTGGGGGCGGGGCTCACTCACAACCGTTAGCAGCACATTAGCCTCACTTGCTAAAATTAGCAACAGAATAACCAATTTGTGCACATTTAAGCTATAGTAAAAACCACTTACAACAGAAATCTATTAATTTGACGTATAAAATCAAAGAGAAGCATTTTAGAAAACTCAAAAGCTAAATAGCTAATTCTAGCTATGTGTCTTTTTTAAAGACACTATAAGCTGTTTGAGTCATTAAGTTTGTTTCTGCTGTTTGTTACAAAGTGCACAACACACATGACTAAAAAAAAACAACAACAACAAAGAGAAGTCCATGCAGTGCTTACTCTTGCAGCTCTGACTTAACAGGTATCAATATAAATAAATGTACAACTCCTTACCATCGATGTCGCTTAAGAGGGCCGTGTCAATTTCACTTGGGTCGTTAAGAGACAGTGTTGGATCCAGATCCAACGAAGGATCGTCAAAAGACAGGCGGTTCATCTTCACTCTCGTCTGATTCTATGAACCACAGAATCGGCTCGACGTGCTACCTGATCTCAGAAAGCTGGAGAGTCTTTTATCGTTTACGTCCCTACATTTGATAAACTGTCGGATCCCAAGTCGACCTAAAACGTATCCAGGATGCGCTGTTTGCCGATATGTCAACTAAACTATACACACCAAAACCGCCATGACCGTCGCTGGGAAACTTGTCAAACCGACTCAAACACTGAGGCTCATTCAGCACTAACAGAGGAACCCATGCAACCCCGAAGACTGACAGGCGAGCCAGCCAATCAGCGAGCTTCTAGCAGATTCCCACGACTCTCATGGTTGTTTTGATTGCTGAGCAAACCGATGAAACAATGTAGAGTGCATTTCAATAATTTTATGAGACAGTACAACAGACGTTATGATTATTAATTTGTGATGAACACGACACACTACTCTACCTTATTAATTATTAATCCAATAACTGAAAACGCCAACAAAACCATAATTGTGCTACGTACTGATATAAATTCTATTATTAAATTCAGTAATGTTTACTCCATCTTAAATTATAATAACAAATTATTAATATTGAAGGCAGCAGCATGCATTTGTTTATTATGGGCCTGCCGCGAAACAACCAATCAAAATCCCATGTGGGAGGGAGCTGCCGGTAGTTAAGTTTGTCTGACCGGAATCAGTACCTCCCTCTGTAGAACCAGCGAAATTGTCCAATGAGAAGCTGAGAATCGGAGTGGGGTGATTCGACGTCACAGCCCTGAATCTGAGCGATTACATCATGTGCTGCTGTCGTTCAGGAGTGGAAGTAGCAACGCTAAAATAAAACGAAGGTACTTTTGTGAAAACAAAAAATTTAAATTGTGGATGTAACTTACAAAATAAATAATTTCTATCCCAACATAAAAACAACTTTAATAAAAATAGATTGAAACGATATTGTCCAGCAAAAATAAAACTAAAATGTTTGTACTTTTGATTTTTAACAAAAAAAATTAAAAAGGTTATGCTTAAAAAAACAAAAAGCAAATATATGTTAAAAAGATTGCAATTAAAACAAAATATCTTCTATAAACAAATAAGCACCTTTAAAATTTTATGGAAATAGGTCAGTGACCTACAGTAGCACTACATTGACAGTGGCTGAGTGTAATACCCTTGTATTTTTAGGGTGTATTTTATTGTGATATGGACAACATATCGCAATAATTTTACACACAAAACTAATTATTTACACAAATGACAGATTTAGGTTTTATTCTAAAATGTATATTTTACCTTCATGTTTCTCCTGATTGGAAGTAATATAAGAAATTTTGGAGAGGCAAAGCTAGTTCCTACTTGAATCAGAGAATCTGTGAATGGAGCTAAAGATTAGGATGATGGCAAGACTCAGAAAGAGCTCATTGCCAAAGAAATTTTAAAATATCAATGGAAACAGATAAAAAGTTATTCAGCAATAATAATAAAAAGGTTTTATTACTGTCATGTTGATAAAAAAATTTTCCATTGGAGAGGATGAATATACTTTAAGACATTTTTGGTTTTGATGAAAAGTGGATAACAAATAAGTCTTTTTTTTAAAACCAATACTCCTTTTACGTATTATCTTGTCAATCTCAGTATCAGAGTCAGAAAAAAATAACCCTGAAACTTAAATCTGTCAAATGTATGTTTAAAGCATTGGAAAAACAGTGTGTCTTCAGTCAGAAGCTTCTTCAAATTTGATGTAATACAGACCGCTACAAGAGATCTTTTCTGCCAAAAGCCTTCAATATTTACAATAACTCTTTGAAGAATTTTAATTAATATAAGCTACAACATTTAATTTCTCTTTGGGATCCATCTTTACTCTACATGCGTACATGCATTAATTAGATCATTTAGTAAACAAAATAAACCAGTAATGTACTGCATATCTTTCATAGTCCCTCTGGGGAACAAGATGTATCTGAAAAGTCTGAAAATTTTCTTCAACAGTATTCCTTAAGGTTTTCTGGAGGACTTTTACAATTTCTCTTTATAAACCAGTGATTTTAAGACCAAGTCAAAAGAGATGACGTTTGATTCAGTTTTTTGCACAGCATCATATGAACAGAATTTGTTACTGCCTACATGACTAGTATTTAAATGGACAACATATCCATAACCAATAATACCATAGGAGGAGGAGGAAACACCCATGTGACAGTAATTGACCAGTAAAATGCAAGATTAAGGCTTGGGTGCATTCAGTATTAAGGAGTAGAAAATTGTCACGCAAGACAAAAAGCTGAAATAAAAACAGAGTAATGAGGTAGAGGTCACACATTGCTAGTGTTTTATTGGGCAGTCACACACGTGCAAAGAGTCAAATACAAATCTGATTGTAAGTAATGGCAGCAGACAGTAAGGTACAGCCAAACAGACGTTGAACACCTGAGATGTCCAAAGTTTGAGTACACACATTGTGTTTTAATCCAGTTAATGACATACTGTATCCAAATGTAAACAGCTAAGACATTTGTGAAAAACATTTTTTAAATCTTCAAAGAAAGTAACAAAAACACTGTTACTGATCCAAAGACTTGTAAAACACAAATACTGAAAATAGCAGAAGTTTCATTTAAAATCACTTTTGATAACTTTCTTAGTATCCGTCATTGAACAACCTGCACAGTAAGACTTTTCAAAAAAACAAAAGGACTACAATTAATATCTCAGTTACCTGGCAACCATATTAAAACAGTTGTAACAATACAGCATTAAAACCAAATAAAGATCAATACTACATTTGAACAAAGTTATATTTAAATATTACAAGGACTATGGAAAAAATAAAATATTAATTGAGACTTTAGTAACTTTGTGAAAATAACAAATCATAGTTGTTTCCCGATAATCAGAGGTTCCAAATGAAAACTATTGATTCTAGTTATTTATTAGGCGTTTATATCAGTTTATATTTGGGAAAATAGGTACTGTGATAGTAATTAAATAAAATTAAAATGGGGGACTTTTTTATTTTTTGTTGGTTTGATATTTTCCATCTAAATCAAAGCTAAACCGTGGTTGGAAACATCTGTAACATAGGCAGAAATGTCATGCTAGAATGAACATCTGCCTCCCACCGCACCTAACAATGCTGTGAATGATACATGAACTATAACAATAAAATATAAAATAAATTTGAAATATTAAACCAGGAGAGCATTGTGAAGTTTATAGATTTTATAGCATTAAATGTACGGGGATCTATCAGTGAGAATGCACATTTTTAAAGCTTGCATCGTTCTAGTTTCAAAACACTGTCATGTAGGCAATTTTAAAGCCAGCACTATTCATACTGATCATAAAAATAATGGAGGTTTTTCTATGCGAATGTCTAACATTGCTGTTTTATCAAACTTCACTTGATATCCTGGTATGAACCCAAACAAAAACCGGAGAGATGAAGAAACAAAAGCAATGTGCAAGGTGAAGTAATTTTTAAGATTCTTTCCCAACACTAAAAAAAATATTAACTTTACAAACACAAAAGACAAAAAAAAAAAACATATTTTTTGCATCAAGGTGCAGATATCATAATTCATAAAAAAAAAAAGTATATTCTCTTTACTGTCCATGCATGTTCTGGTAATTAGATCTTATGAGAAATATTAGAAAAAAAGTGTTTATTTTGTTTGCTTTTAAAATAGAAAATGTTCAATTAAAACACAAACTGTATTTTTATGTATTTGTAGCCAATATATGGGCAAAAATTTTAATTTAGATTGATTTACTTTTTTTTAGTATAAAATGACATTAATCCCTAGCAAAAGAAATAGAAAATTGTCCCTTTTTTCCATGTCTTGATACGGGCAAATAATCTTACATAAACTGTAGCCTTTTTAGGTGCTTGAACACCTAAAAAGGTAAAGTCCCACCTTCACCCCCTATCAGAAAACAAATGTGGATGAGCCCATCATGTGAGGCCATTATTTAAAAACCTTACCCCAACCATATATATTTGCAGTGAGTTACGAGGTAAAGCATATACTTTGCTGGTGCAAGTTGAAGCTTGGACGGTGTCGTAATATGAGATAACGAGACAACATATGTTCATATGGTTCATGTTATATACAAAAAGAGATTTGTATTTTAGGAATTTGTATAAATTTGCCAAAAATTCTCATACTTCAATTTAAATATCTCATACTGGATTTTAATTCTGTTTGTCAGAAAAAGGAAAAGAAATTTCACTCTTTTTGTACATGTCCAGAGAGGCATGTAATTCTTCAATCATCACATTCGCAGGTTCGGAGGAGCGTTTTTATTATGTAAAAGTTTATTTTTCCTAATATTTTGAAGCGTTAATAGTAAGTTACATATTAACCCAATCTTCAGATTGTGAGAATGATATCGAAAACATTCGCCCTTACCATTTATGAGCTTTGGTAGAACAGAGACGCTGAGCTGTGCAGAGTATAAAAAAATCTGGCCTATTTTAATATCACTTTGCTTGTGATTTTATGGTTTCATCATTTGAACTACTAAAAAAAAACAACAACATGTTTTTCAATCAATCACCAAAGCATGCACTGACCTCCACAGTTTATCCTTAACGTTTTATACATTCTCTGTGTATAAATTAAAATCTTAGTTGGTCATTAAAGCCTTAACATTCTTTGGAATGGCTAAAAGGTGCATGTAGCTGGTTGCTGTTCCCACTTCATGTTTGTGTATATTTTTTTGAATCTATAAAATATCCAATGGGCAACTCTCTTCCCTTCAGTGCTTTGAAATGCGTTAATGAGTTTCGTTTTGTTACCATTACTATTACATTTCCCTTTGGTTAGAGGAATGCTGTGAAATGCTTGGTTTAATGTGTTTTTCCAGAATATTTCTTTTCAATAATAAATCAGCCTCTTGTTTTGCAGTGTTATTGGCAAGCAGGGTAACACAGCGTTTCTATCCACATTACTAAATTTTGCTGTTAAGGTTTCTTAAATGGAATATTTGCTGATTAAAGACATAATCGATGAACCACAACCACCAATTGTACAGCTTAAACCATTAGAAAAACAAATGCAATTAGCAATTAGCTGAATGTAGTAAAATAACAATATTCTAACTGTATGCTTCCATACACATTCAATGCATAAGCCTACAGTTTCTATTCGTCTTAGCAGTAATATACCACATCCTTACACCACATGAGACGAGTTAGGTTGTCTTCATTTGGTGGGACTGCTGCAAATGAGCTGCAGGCCTGCGAGTTTTACATCCCATGATAACAGACCTGTGCATCCATTCATAGTAAAACTCAACACGGCAAAGTGTGCAGTAAACACCATTGACCTCCATGGGTTTAAGCGTAGGAGGAGGAAGGAGGTGGAGCTCACTGGCCACACCACTTCCATCCAGTCTGCAATAAAACGGAACTAGAAGAGCTGCTTTGGAGGGGAATTGTTTGTGATGACCTTCCGATTCCCCGCTGGAGAAGCTAATGTTCGCTGCAAACAGTTTACAAGGCAAAGAGGGCGTCCTCCGTCCGCTCAGACTTCTTGTGGGAGTCGGTGGGGGGACGAGTGGGGTGAGGAGGGACAGCTCCTGGGGGAGACGGCAGAGTGTCTGCTGCCTTAGCTCGCTCCTCCAGGAACTTATCAAACTCTAAGGAAAAAGAAATAGATCAATTCATCTTTGACACAGATATCAGTGGAAGGACAGTTCCTACAAATTTGCACAATGTCTGGATGATTGGGAAATACAAAGTTTTGCTTTAACCTTCTTGAACTTTTCCACAATCTGTCACAACACGACCATAAACATATGGTGTTTCACTGGGATGCTATGTTGATACGTGGTTTTCAAAATGTTTCTATACAAATAAAAATCTGAAAAGTGTGGCATGCTTATATATTCATTCAAGTACCTTCACTGGTCACTCCCTCCTCAGCAGCATCTCCTTTCTATTCAAAAGAAAAAAAAATGCAGTTATAAAGACACAAACCTTTGTGAAACACCAGGAGGTCACACAAGTCAAATCGTAAAATTCACACCAAGTGGCTCATATTCATGCAAACTCGTCACACCAAAAAACTTCCCTGAGCCCCTCTATGTCCTCAACAGCATTCAACCAGATAACTTTAGTAGGACAAACCCAAACGCAGTGTTAGGTCCAACATTTGTGGAACAAACAGGCTCAAAATGGAAAAAAATAAATAAATAACATGAAGTTAAAGGAAAATATGATTAGTAACATAAAATGGATGGGTAAAATATGCTACCAAGAAAACACTAGAGATGAGGAAAAGAAAAGAGGGGAAAAAAAAAAAAGAAAATCAATGTATTAAAAAAAAAAAAATCTCACCACGTCAGCACAGAGCCACTCCTCTATGTCATCCATGACAGAGGACTGCGATACGGGGATCTAAAGAGCAAAGCCATGGACGAACCACAGGGTCGCACCACAGCCACAAAAATAAGAGACAAGCAAACCCCCAAAAAACATAAAAACAGAGACACAACACACACAAATAACAAGAATCACCAAAACCTCACAGACTAAAAGAATACAAAATAAACAAAAACAAAAAAGTGAAATTATCTAAAAAATAAAAAAAAGGGACAAAAACAGCTTCTCTGGATATAATAAGCAGCTAATTAGCCAGCCTACATGTGAGAATGGGATCTCCCAGTTTGCATATGGCTCTCATTGATTTCTCTGTGCTTGCATAGATGAGCAGCCGATGACTGATGTCGCACAGCCGCAGTCCTTATTCCACATCATTAGTTAATCAGCAAATCGCTTGAGCGGGGATTCAGAGATTGATGGGACGTGGAAAGCTGGGAGCACGGGGACAGTCGGGAGACGGGCCGGTCATACAGAGCATGCATGCCCACAGCACGGAGCGCAGGGAGCGTTAACGGTGCTGCATGGCGTGCAGTGGCGGTGACAATGGAAGCCATGTCAGAGGCGTTGGCATTTTGGCTCATTTATGTCTGAATGAAGAGCTTGCTGTGCTACAAAAGTTGGAAAACCTTTCACCAGATTAAAAACAGAACATTTAAAACTACTCTGTATTTATTAGAGCAAAATTAGCCTCGTAGACCCCTTTAAAATTATTCAGATCTTATGAAATATTATCAAAATCAAAGTTTTTCATTTTTAGCTCAATCTCATTAAATCATCACAGGTAACAAAAGCCTTATTCCATGGCCCTGTTTTACAATACAAAATGCTGGGGGAGTTTTTTCTTTTTGTGAGAGCATAGTTTATGCAAAGGAGGAGCATATTAAAGTACAGCTTCAGGCAGTAGGGCTAAAAAAAAGCCCTTCAAAAGACAAAAAAAAGTCATGCATCTATGAGAAGAGAGGAGGAAAAATTGCAGAGAAGTGAAAAATAACACATCTGTCCCTAACACAAGTTGGAAAATGCAACATTTTGTATATAAAGTGAGATTAAACTAAAATAATTAAACTCATATAGCTATAAGTATCTATGTTAGTTGTTTTATTGAGATTATTTACAAGCGAAATGTGCAAGATCTTATAAAACTCCCCACAACACAGCAATCAACGCCGTAGCAATAACTTTCTTTTCAATTATTTTCCAAAATACAGGAGAGAGCATGAAGACTAAAAAACTCTGTTTGATTTTATGTATGACCTTGAGGCAGGTCGGTGTAGCCTGACATAGACCATTACCTTCAACAGAACTCTGTCTGCTTTGTCCTTGCACCTTTAGAACACATACACTCCAATGTCAGTGCCGGCCCAAGTCTGAACGGGGACCAAAGCTGGATTTCATTTAGAAGCGCGCCTGTAGGGACTACTGCCTTCCAGCAACTACTGTCTGTTATTTGTTTGCATACTACATATTGAAGTACTTTCTTTAGGTTAAATACTGAGACAAAGATGAATTCCCAAAACTGACTGTAGTGTAAAGCGTCTTGGAGTCCAATGGACTAGATAAAGAGCTATACAAGTGCATAGTGCTCGAATTAACAAGCATCATTAGACCCAAAATTATTCATACAAAACATATGTATCATGTTTATGTGTATATCTTTCTCAATAGTCAGTAGCATTACAGGAATCAAAATCATTCTTGTAATAGTTTTAACAAGTTTCCACAAGTATTTTGATGATTTATCTTTGATGATGAGCACAAACTCCTTGAGGTTGCCATCTTCCTTGCCATCACCCTCACTATCCTATCACATGTTCCTCGGCTACTTCAAAGTGACTAAATACAGAAAACAAATTTACGGTGTATGTATTTTTTGTGTGGGAAGTGTCAGTTCTTTAAAATCATATTTTCAATGTTAGGATAACAAATAGTTTCAATTAATTAAGACGTTTTTGTTCTTTATATAAAAATCTGTATTGTACTCAAGTGCAAAAATAAGTTGGCTCATTTAATTTTGATATATACTGTTTGAGAACGTAATGGCTGTTCACTGCCCCCTATTGGCCTGGGGTACTGTAAGCAGCTTCTGAGTCTTCTTATGTCTCGGGTCGGCTCTGTACTAGATCGTTCTTGGATTTTTTCTAATTCTGTTTCTTAGCTGATTAAATCCTCAAATTGTTCACAGTTTTGCACCAGAAATCCTTTACCATTTGCAAAATAATTTGAATCATTGGTGTGATTTTGCTGCATTGGGGTTATTGTGTAAGGTAAAATGAGTGTATGTCCACTCATTTTGTTCTAAGTGATGATGGAGCATATAAAAGCTTGATAAGAACCTTTGGGTGCATTGTTAGAATTTAACAATGAACACAATGTTTAGTGCTGTCAAAAAAAAAAAAAACAACAGACAGTATAATAGAGGTGGGCAAAATCAGTTGTATCTTCAATAACTTTTTCCAAGAGAAACACCATATGAAAACTTTGTATGCATAAAAATGTTATATTTTCTCTCAACTAATCCACTTAAAATAAATTTTATGAAGTTAGCAATGTTACTTTGCAATTAACATTGTTTTCATTTCATCATAATTTCCCCCCACCACTAGAACACATCTGCATTTAAAATGAAAGTGAATTAAAGAGATTAAATGTTATTGGGATTGGTTAAGGATTTCAAACCACAGTGGTGAGGCGAGGCAAAACAGCAGCTGATGAAGATGATAGATAATGCTAGTGTAGATGCTGGTAAACAAGACGGGAGGGCTAGGAGGACACACCGTGGATAAGAGTCCTCACCATTCCTTGGGTAATAAGCCAGCTGTCTATGGGCAGCTCCTGATCTGCTGGGTTATCATCCCCTTTTACCCTCAGCTGAATCAACAACAGAATAAGACCTTACACAAGAGAAGAAAGGCCCCGCCACAGCAAAGCACACAGTCCAGAGGAAGAAGACAGAGGAGAAGTCAAAAGTGCAAGAGACAACTTTCATTCAAAGAGAATAAAAAAAAAGGAGAACAAAAATAATGTATCATTCCGTAAAGATGGAAATGAGAAAAACAAAGTGGGGAAAAAGAATTTGAACTCTATAAAAAGTGAAATATCTTAAAAGGAAAAATGTGACGAAAATTGCTCAGTTTGGAAACACATGACGAGATAAGTTCCACATAAACTCCAACGTTTGCTGAGAAAAAGGACAGAAAATCTTGAAACTAGTTTCAGGCTCCTGAGTTGAAGTGTTTGGGAGAACCAACTGCTATCATCCATTTTTAATCCATCCTTTTAAATGATAAAAAGATCCAGGGTGAACGTGTCTGTAACTTAAAATATGTCACTGGTTTAATCCAAACTTGTCCACTTGCTTTCATCTGGAATTAATGTTGTAAATATAACCAACAGCTTCAATTAAATAATTATACAAAAAAACATACATACCGTAAAAAATACAGTATGACCTTCTATAAACTGTAGGGACCCAAAAATCTGAGATTTGTAAAAATGTCTTGACTTCTAATATAAATATCCCCCCTCCACGCCCCCGACATGGTAAATCTGACACAAAGTGGACGCTTTTATGTACTCACCCCACTTGTGTTTTGTTGCCTCACATCCAAAGCAGAGGCCAGGCCTCCCAGAGCATGGGGTTCTTCATATTTTACACTGTGCACCAAACCAATGAAAACTAAAGTTAATACTGGCAATTCAGAAACAGAAAAATAAACAAAAAACAGATTAGATTAGATTAATTCTGATGCAGGGAATCGGACCTCTAAACTGTGTGTAATTGGTGTTAGTGCTATTATTGTGTAAGGTAAACATCATAAAGGAAAGAAACCCCAAAAGTGGGAGGGAAAGTGTGGCAAAGAAACAAAGAAGCTTAAGGCAGAATGTAAAAGATCCTGCTTTATGGTTTGAGGATGATCATAATGAGAACAGTGAGGGATCAACCCACAACTGCATAATTGGCACTTGGTATCAACCTGACATGTCCACAATGGAAATGTCCACTTGCTCCACTTGCTGGAAATGTCCACAAGAAAAAGAGGAATTTGATAATTTAACACAAAATAAAGACTTTACTGATATTAAGACTTACTTTTTGCGTTGCTCCGCCAGGGAGCTGCTCCTGGTTTGGGCAAACATGTCAAAGTCGTCCTTGTTGTGGCCCGACAGAGACGTGAGGGTACCACTAACACTGTCAGAACCTACATCTGGAACAAGAGACGAGGAAGGAAAGACTGGATGATTTTGACAAAAATAATTAGATCCTGAATGAAAATACACTTAAAAAAGCCTAAATCAGGAACTAAACATGGAAGGAAGAAAATTCTAGGTATATGAACTGACGCTCATCCGTAGTCCTCCTAACAGGTACTTTTTCCTGTCCTTTGGGTCTTTTAGAAAACTAATCATAACTTTGCCCCTACCAAGACTAGCGAGTGCAGTAGATATGGAGGCTGTGGAAGGGTTGTGGGCAGGGGAGGCTGTGGCTCTGTGGGCGGAGCTGGACGAAGGACTGGACATAACTGTGGGTGTAACCACAGCAGGGGAGCCTGGGCCCAGATCTATGAGGTTGTCTTCTGTAGGCTCCGCTAACATCTGAGAGAAGCCAGACAGGAAAACAGAAACTTTAAGCATAAATATGCGTGAACATGCAGTGTTTTAGATAATGGAGTAGCCGATAACTGTTTTGCAGATTAACTAAAATTGTGGCTAATTGAATTTTTCTTTCACAGACTGATTGATCTAAAGTGACTTCTATTAGACAGCACTCGGGTTTGACCATTTCAGCCAATATTTTTGAATCGGCTTTGCAAGAGAGCAGAGGTACAGTACCTTCCAAAATTATGCTTTCAACTTGAACGTTTCTCATTTAGCAGGATTTAGTGCAATAGACCAACATAAGTATGACGTTACGTTAAAAGTGACCCTGGTTTATGAAATTATTCACAATTATCTCAATTTGTTTTAGCCACGTCTCCTAAAACTGCCTTTAACTAAACTTTTGAGGTACATCACTGACTATTTGCTTCTGATTACACAAACAAACAAAGAAAGCACCGAGACAGAACCAAATATCAACACAAGCGGCAACATGGAGGGTCATAAGCGCTGATGGTTTTCCCTTCAACTCGACTGGAAGAGTTTCACCTTTCCATTTTCAAAGTTTGAAACATTTTTCATATTTGTTTGTAATTTCTTGCGTAAACCATAACAGAATGCCAATAACAGTAATCGATTCAGATACTAATGAGAACAAATTAAGCTTGAAAAAAAGTCTCAATTAAATGTCAAAAATGTGCTTCTTTCTTCCACAAGCACAGTCTCTCTTGATGACACTTACCCCGTTGTTTTGTGCAGCCCTCCCCGATCTGTATCTCTCATACCTGTGAGCAATGGAAAATCATTTTCATATTCAAACACCATATGACTAAGGTGATTAGCTAAACAAATGCTTCAGAAGAATGAGTTCAATAATCTGAGCATATGTTGTGACATTTAGGCATTAGGGCACCTCTCATATCGAAGGAATATATTGTTGAGGTCATCATTAACGTGCAGCAGCTCCTCGGTCACTTCCTCGTTGGACACGCGACTTATCAGCTCAACCACTCTCTGCTGCATGGTGCGGCACGTTCTGTTTAGCTCCTGGGTGGAGGGACATGCCGACAGATTGGCACGCGCAGGGAAGGGACACAGAAAACAAAAGAGCTGTGAGGACCCCACAGCGTTGTGAAAAAAAAAAGAAAAAGAAAAACCTGCCAACCCAGAAACAAAAATCATGTTTGATGAAAACAAAACAAACAAATATCCGTAACAGAGATGAGAATATTTGCTCAACTTCATTCAGTATGGTTCTGTAGCAAAAAGATATTAACATGATGATTATAACTGGCAGCAGGTTGTGAGCAGCAAGCCAGATCTGCGGGGCCGACACAAATACCTGAGCGGATTTGGCCAGAGGAGATTAAACTCTGCACGGGTCCCTGTAACACTGGCTGATTGCCAGTTTAGAGAATTTCACCACTATTCCTCAGTCTCACACCTTTTTAAACTGCTAATGGTGTGAAAACTTGACAAACTGCACCCCCTGGTGGACGCTTAGTGCTATAACAACTCATTTTGGATGCGACAACAGGAAAACATTTTTGGTCAAAAAAGGTTGTAGTAACACACACCTCCCAATTCTGACTAAGCTAAAGTAACTGTTAACACTTTGCAGCTGCTCAAGCTATCAGATTCTGTCTCAGAAGCCCAAACTTGCTGACATTTAATGCATTTCTTCCTGTTAACTTGTTGCCATAGTTACACAAAAGTCCGTTCCTGACTGGCTAATCAAGTCTGTTTCCATTTGAACTGGGAGAAAACATTGGCTTCAAAAGAAGAGAGAGTTTTTCCTTGAAAAAAGTCGAGCTTTTCACCATATCTGATTGATCTGTGGGGTATGAACTAAATGCCTTTTCTCATAGCATGCTACGCTAACATGTATTTCTTTTTAGCGAAGATCACAAACCAGTGAAGCTTACCAACTGGTAACTAAATGGCAAGGGCAAAGAATTCATTCTTCATGTGTTTTTGAGATTATAGGACTGTTCACATATGAACATTAGTAGATTTTGAAGTATCAGAGGACAAGGTTCAAATGTTACCTGAAGCAGCTCTAGGTCAGAAGCGTCTTCCTGGCCGGGAACCAGCTCTGTAAGCATCTCTGACATGACTTTGATATTTCCTCTCACGATGTCCAGCTCACTCCGCAGCCGGGCGATCTGAAAGCACAACAACTCCATAAAGGGCTTCCAGTCCGTTTCTGCTGACATTTTATCCATTGCATAATTACAAATCCGTGGCTAAAAATGCAGCTATGGAGCTGTGGGTCATCACCTGTTCAGGAGTGGCAGTGACGGGGCTGGGGATGTTGGAGGCCTGCGTGGCAGTGGGAGTGAGCTGAATGGGTTTAGGATTACCAGCAGCCGACACGTTGGGAGCGAGGTACTTCATCATCGCTGGGTCCACTTCAGGTGTGCCCTGCGATTCGAGAGGAACAACTGAGCAACAGTCCTCTGCTAACTGACATGCAGAAAGAGCTTTTATTCCTGCCCTCTGTGGCGTGTGGATGGGAGATAAAGCATCCAGGTCGGCCATGGGAAACTCAACGCCTTTCCTCTTCAGCTCCTCATAAATGTGGACCACGCCAGTCAGGTCAGGGCTGCTCCTGAAGGCATCAGCCCAGGACTGTTAGGAAAAATAAATGAATGAGGCAAATATTTAGCTTTTTTTCCACTGAAAATGAAGGTGAGTGAATAAAGCATCTTCCTCGATAAATATTTAACCGTGTAAACATTCCTTCTGCAAACACTGATAAATAAGTAAACAGTCGCCATCTGTTGGCTGAAGTGACCTCATGTAGTAAAAAAGCAACACTAGAAACATCTTACAAGTGGGGCATAAAGGACTCACTTGACCTGCAGTAGCTTGCAAAACTAATCTTGAACTTTTCAACACTTTGTTGTGGTGCAACCACACATTTCAATGAGCTTTGAATTTTAAGTGACAGATCAACACAAAGTAGCACATAATTGAAAAGTGAAAGAGAAAGACGGAGAGTGTTCATTAAAAAATATATATATACCCATTTTAAAAATTTGCCAATTTTCTTCAAAAGACGGAACAAAATATAGAGCAGATTTGGAAAACAACTTGTTAGAGGATGCAAAATGTGCGAGACTGAAGCTGAGGTTTGCCTTTCAGCAGGACGACAACCCTAAACATAAAGCCAGAGACACACTGGCCCAGTTAAAGTTCAAACCTAAATCCAATTAACAATCTGGCAAGGCTTGAAAACCGAGGTTCATAGACCCTCTTCTTAAAATATGAGTAAGCTTGAGCTATCTTGCAAAGGTTGGGCAAAACAAAATGTGAAAAAGTTCTATGAAACTTTTGGCAAGGCATTGTTTGTAATGTACCACAGAACCGCTGATTAGGGCAGCTGTAAGCAGGAAAAAAATAACAATGCACTTATAACATTATAGAAATAGTTACAACACAGGAAAAAAAAAATGAGAGAAAGCTCCATTACTTGTATGAGGGACAGAACTTTGTCTTGCACTATTGTGGGAGGATTGGCTTTGGGGGAGATGATTTTGACCAGGACGCCGTCAATGAAATCTCTGTGGGCCACGTGGATGTGAAACCTGTGACCGCAGTTCTTTACACATGTCTCCAACACCTGCAGAAAGCAAATCGGTCACGCAGAGAGACGTTACAAACCGAGAAACAGAGGAAGAAGTTGAGGAATTTGCACAGGCAACAAGTTTGGTTTGGCAGAAGCCCGGTGTTCTGCTGTTTGGCATAAATGGTAACTGTCTGTGTTTCTACAAACATTGAAAATATTCTAGAGGCTTTTATATGAGGCACAGAAGGGAAAAAAGGACACAGTGGAGGAAAAAAAAAAAGAAGGACCAACGTAAGGAAGGATACAAGTAAGAAAGAACACAAAAACGAAAAAAGAAAAATGGAATGGATGAAAGGATGGAGGTTGTATGACACAACAGACATGCTTTCCTGTCAATACTCTATCAAATAAAGATCACTGGAGCCAAAAAATCCTTTAAGAATGGAAGTCAAAACACAGGGAAGAAATAATGAAGACATAAGGAAGGGCAACATTTGAGATTGTGAATGCAATCTTTTTTCATACTTAGATGTTGAAAATACTAAATTAAAAACTTTTCCAAGCAAAAAGTTTGGAAAGTTCACTTATTACTGAACTTCCTGCTTACCACAGGAAGTGTAGGAAGACACATTTCTACAGTCCATTAACTGAACAGGAAAAGTAACTGACTAACTCATTGTCTCATGTTTTTCATTCAAATGTGTTTGTGTACATTCAGGTTTTTCTGCAACACATTTAAGTGCATCCGTGCTTTCTTTGCACAAAGCTCAATGTTATCTCTGCAAAATCGCCACATAGGCCTTCACATCCAGCTGAACGTATGAAGAACCTACCGTTAGCGCCAGCATGACTTCTCTGTAGTTCTTGTTGCCGTTCAGTCTCTTCTTCAGGGCCCGCATGGCGTCTTTTGGCCTGGAAGGAAGAACAGCATTGAGTGCCCCCGCTGCGAGCGAGCAGAACACCACGGACTTCGCTGGAATGGAGTATTTTTGGGGTCACAATAACAGATGCCGGTCTGTCTGTGAGTGAAACTATTTGAGTGAGACTGAGAAGAACTGTCACACCATCTGCCTGTCTCTTTTTTTCCCCCCTTCTGAATGACGACAGAAAGCCTCTCCCAAAAGGCAAGATCAAAGCTACCCATGCATAAAGAGCTCAGACTGGCTTCCTGCCTAATACTATCCATCCCTTCAATGAAGATGGGGCATAATAAGCTCTTATGAGCTCATTCATAAGCGCATAACAGGTACTTAGCAAGGCTGCTGAAACTGATAGAGATTTATGCAGACAAAAAATACAGTCAGAATTTTTTTTTTTTTTTTTGCGTACGAAGCACACGAGTGCAATCGGAGGACATATTTCAGATTCTTTTGTTATTGGGCGTTGCATCTGTTTTGTTTTATCTTGTTCAAGTGCACACCATCTGCTGTCACACTTTTAAAAAAGCTTCATGTGCAAAAGGCACACGCAGCATGTGTTAGGATGACAGCTAACAAAGGTTACTCAAAACATATTCAGAATCTACCGAACTTCAGTTTCTTTGTTTTTTCTTTTGGAGTTTAACAGTTTTGCCGAACATCTTGAAGACAAATTGTTCTTCTTTTTTCTTTTCTCCAGATCTGCTTTTGTTGAAAGCTGGCAGTGAGAGTGGCGAAACGAGAAGGAGAGAGAGAGAGAGAAAGAGAGAGAGTCTGCACTGGAACCGATCTGCTAAATCTGCCAGCCTCATGCTTGACTGCAAACCAGGCCCGGCTGAGGATCTGAAATCTTTCATTCATTCAGTCAGTGACACAAGAAAACAACAAACAAAAGGGGGTTTTGTCTGGTGTGCTGACTTCTGGCAAAACAACAGTAGGCAGTGCATTATTTGCTTCAGTCACTCGCTCCACCCGTCCGTCCGTCCATCCAGCCGTCCGTCTGTCCTGCGATAAGACGGTGAAAGCTCTCTCACAAGCTGCCGTGGGAGTTTCAGTGTTTTTGGACCACAGAGCGATAAGAATCCGAGACCAATAATTACACCAGTAATGAACAAAAGTCGCTCACCCCTCGTCT
Organism: Girardinus metallicus; assembly: GCA_903067095.1. Lineage (NCBI taxonomy): Eukaryota > Metazoa > Chordata > Actinopteri > Cyprinodontiformes > Poeciliidae > Girardinus > Girardinus metallicus. Next base: position 46,919 of record CAEGAE010050414.1, read on the forward strand.
GTCTCGTTTATGATGTCACAGATCTCCATGTTCAGAGTCCAGTCCTCACTCTGTAGGCCTCCGTCTGTGGCTCTCTCTGGAGGAAGAACACAGAGACGTCAACCAGACTTCTAGAGACTTTCTGCATACATAAAAAATGAAACCATATAAAAAATATATATTTTATATTATAATATAGTACTATATTAACCAATATAATAAGTGTTGTGGTTCCCCTAAGTTTACAACCTAAAGATCAGTGACACCAGTCAACCAATTAGCCAAATGTGCTTTGACCAACAATCAGCAGGACAAATAAATAAGAAACTACAGATTGTTTTTTATTTATTAAATGCATTAAAGCACTTTTTGCAAGTCTGTTAACACAACACAGCATGATGTACTTGGGAGGTGGGGGCAAACAGGCGTGTTTGGGAGCAAACTTGTTGACAGTCAGGAGAATCTTTTGCTTCCCTGTTTAACTCAAAGTAGCTACAAGGGAATCAGCAGAGCATTTTTCCTTTCAAAGCGTCTTTGATTGAATTTTTGAATTAAGCCATAATTTCAACAGAAATATGATGCCTTAAAAGCAAATATGAATTCTAAAAATGTACGGATTAGACTTTTCTTGTCCGACATTGATTTCCAGCATCTCTGAGGTCGCACCTATCGATTCAGTAACGTTGTTCCTTGTATATTTCAGGGGGAAAAATCTGCTCCATGTTCTGAGGTAGATGTTGCACTGTTAAATCCGACACCTTATTAAGGAATTACAAAAATATGCTCAGTTATGCATCATGTCTGCTTATGTCCCTAAATTTGATCAGATGCTTACTGAAATCATGGATCAATGCATTCTTAACAGAAACAGTGATAGTTTAAATACATTGACTGAAAGTAATTACTATCTACAAATACACTAATCCCTCAAAGCGCTTTTCACCTATCAGCACCCACAAAAGCACACATTAATACACAGATATAGAGATAAGGAGGTAACTTGGGGTTAAGTGCCTTTCTCAGGGACACATCCACAACAGCTCTTCCTACTGAATCAAACTTGGTAGCATTTAATTAACAAGAAAAAAGAATTTGGGATTGTTCTGCATTTCGCTTGGTGGTTACTGATTAGGGCTAATAAAAAAAAAAAAAAAAAAAGTATAATTCTCATATCTGAAAAGCCCGGTAAGACCTCAAAGGCACTGATCAGTAAAATCCTGACTGATGCATCTCTAAAAGTCACACTTTGTGACCAATCCAGTGAGCAATTAAGAGCAAATCGGGCTACAGGAAGTAGTTCATACCAGATAAGATGAGAAGTTGCTGCAAAAATCTAATGTTATTTTTATGTATTTAATTGTTGAACATTAGAGCACAAAGCCCTCATCAATGCGGTCAAGTAGAGTGATTGTCAATGCCTGGGTTGAAATGTTATGCAAATGTTCAAAACAAAACAATATTTTTCCTGGTCAGGAAGAATGTTAGTTCCTGACCAAAGTCTTGTGTTAATTTTGTGCACAACTAATGAACCAACAACTACATTTGAAGAAGACATTCTCATTTAAAAACAGCTACATAATTACATTTAGCAGAAAATAATGAAAACAAGCCGATGGAGTCTATTTGTTTGCTAGCTCCGTTACAGATTTGCAAAACACATTACAATGAACGAGGCACCAAAGTAAAAAAAAAAAAAAAAACAAAAAAAAAAAACACATTAATTATATTGCTCTGAGGTTCCTCTTTTAGAGACCATGTGTAAACATCATCTGTTATCCGGCCTTACTGGAAATGACCTCATATTGTCCTGTTTAACTTTCACGCACTGCACACTGGCTTTAAATACTTTCAAGCAGTTACCCTTGAAGTCAGAAGTCAACACACACACACACATTCACTCTTCTCTTTTAAAAGCATTTTGGATAGAGGTAGGGGATGATGCTGAGAACAATGGGATGAGCTGAAACTCAGAGTATTGTTGTTCCTCGCCTCTTTCTGTTTTCTGCTCACACTCTTATCAAGCTGCCTGACCTATTACTAGTTACTATTTATTGTAAATTAGTTAGGCTATAATTTATTCCAATTAGAAATAAGCTTTGTCTTTGTTTCGTTTTTCTAAAGTTGGCTTGCATTCGGTGTTGTCTCCCAGCCTCTCTTTTTTTTTTTTTATGGCCGACAGCAACATGGCTGTCGGCCAATTTTTTGCAGATGATCGCATCTGCAAAAAAGATGGAGTCGTGTAGAAAAATTAAACCAAAACGACACCTAACGCTGCGTCCAACTTCTGCGTCTTAAGAGCATCTAGACGTTGAGTTTGGAGGAATTAACCACAACACTCTTCTATAAGCTCCTCAAACGGATTGTGGAGTCAGGGCGGGACAGAGCACGAGAGGCTGAGAAGGAACGAAAAGGAAGAACAAACAGGAGAGATGAGTCACAATGATGTTAAACAAGTGCAGCTTTGGTAATGAAATAAAGTGCATGGGTTTAGTGTCAAAACCCTCCCAGCCCCCACAGGTCTTAGTAATTGATAGCAAAACTGAAGCCAGCTGATCACGTGTCTTCGACGGTGACGAGCGGTACCACGTACTTGCCAACAAAGCCGCAAAGTTCCTCTCCAGCGCATCTCTCCTTACAACTGCTTGCCTTGTCCACGTAATTGTCATTTTGTTCAAATGTTTCATCTTTGCTGCCCATGCCAGCAATATTAAATCTCTGATACCAGTTGTTCAGCAAATCCCACAAAACGTTAAAA
>CAEGAE010050426.1:0-67657 GCA_903067095.1 Girardinus metallicus
TATATATATATATATATATATATATATATATATATATATATAGGAGTTTAAGTCAATAAATCCTTAATATTGATGAAAAAGTACTACTTCCATTGGCGAATTATTTCACTTTTAACATGGGAAAAACGTCTTGTTATAAGTGAAATAATTTGCCAATGGAACAAGCAATTTTTTAAACCAATTTTAAGAAATAATTGACATAAAACAAGTTCCTATATATATTGCAGAAAAGTTACTTTTGTCTTATTTCAAGTATAACAAGATGTCTGCAGACCAAACATACCAGGAAAGATTTTGTGTTTTTGCGGTGCAGTAACAAAAACATGCAGTGTAATGGCGCGGCAAACAGAAAAGTAGCATCAATATGTCACCAACGACTTTGAGGCAACAACAGGGCTGGACAATAAGTCACAGATAATACAAGCGACAGAATATTCAGTATCGAATATACAGAATATTCTCTGAACTCAGTCTACAACCACACAGCATTCTGGGAGATGTAGGCAGAGGAAAAGCTAAGTTGGTGGAATCAACTGACTCCCTCACTCTTTGGTTACCTAGCAACTCACTCATTCTGTGGTTACCTAGCAACAACCTACTTGAGTAACTGCCAGAGCAGCAGTTTAAGATTTCCCCATTGTGCCTCATAACTGCTTAAATTTGTCATCTGGTTAACAAATTTATAATATTCTATTACAAAAATGTTGACCAGATTTATTTCTTACTTTTCCTTAGGTTTCCTGCTGCTCACACAAAATTTTTATGTCAAATTATACACAATGTTTTAGTTGAAGTTTTAAGTTACATTTCTAACTTGGGAGAAAACACATAAAAGTACTTTACTACGCCTTCAGAGCCTGATTAAATGAATCATCGCTGAGTATTTTTTATGTAAATTGTGAGACATAAAAAAAATATTTGTCTGTGGATTTAAAAAAAAACAAACAAGCGGTTTAATTAAAATATACGCCAGACATGAGGCTCAGCAAACACTTGGGGTAGTCAAAACTTGTGGTCGTCTGCTGATGTTGACAAAGAAAGAACATATCTGAACAATATCCTTATAAAAAAATAAATTGAATGGGTGAAGAAAATTAAGCAACTAATTAATAAATGGAGCTTTGTGATCACAGCAAGGGCCTAAACACACATTTAAAATCCCGGAGTGTTAATAAAACTCCAGGATTCAATAGATTAATTTGTGTTTTGATGGAGTCTCACTACGGACACGTTTACATCTGTAAATCTGGATCAAACCAGAACCAGTTAGTAATCCAAACACTTACTGTATCACTGCACAGTTAATACAGTAGTACTACGCAATTACTTTTAGGAATTGTGGAGTGCTTACTACTTTAGACCAACATTTAGCTTTATACTTTCAACAACGGAGCGAGGCGAGACTTTTAGAAACTCCTGTTTGTTTATAAATCTAGAACAAACTTGGAAAGTACCGTCTACCTAGCAACGCAGAACAAGAATCAAACATGGAGAACCAACGTTTAGCTTTCTATTGTACAAACCTACAACTAAGCCAAGAACCACTGGAACCAACATTTAGTTTTATCAGAACTAGAGAAATCCCTATTAGCTTATAAATTATGGATTACTTATTCTTATTAAAAATAATGAGCCAATATGCAGTTTTACACTTTGACCTTTTTGTCTTTATTTGGTTTTGCTTGTATTTCCTTCCAATTCCTGTAAAGCACTTTGAACTGCCTTGTTGCTGAAAATGTGCTATACAAATAAAATTACCTTAAAAGAATGTTGCAGCAAATTTTCTAACTGCTTTAATGTGAAGAAATTCATGGCTTAAAGAAACATGACATTTTGTAGGTTTTCTTGTAACAGCAATGAAAGTGATAAAGACAGATAATCTCTTGGTTAATACCAGCGAAATGACAACAAAAGCTTTAACATCTTTACTGGAGTCCTGCACTTCGCAGTTTATAGGACACATGTTCCTATCCCAGATACGAGGTGATGCTGGTCGCATCACAGACCCATCGGCGCTTCAGTCTGAACCCAGGAAAGCAACACGACAATAAACCATGCAGGTTTTCTGCTGAAAAGCGTGTAATGTGGAGCCTCTGCCAACATAACGCAAAAACTCTCCACATCCCAGCTGATTTCTACGTCTGGCTGATGTCTTCTTCCAGCGCGAAATGCCGTTATCGTGAAAATATTACATTGTGAGCTTTCAGAACGGCAAGACGTCAACCTGCCTTTTTTTTCCCCCCTCAACGTTATTGCAGCAAACGGATATTAAACTCCATCATGATGGAGAGTTGAGAACATTGCATTTTCTCTTTATTTTACAGCAGTAAAGGTCTGCGTCTGATGGGCTTAACAGGGTGCTGCTGGAGTTATTGAGCGCATCATGATGGGTCATATTCATTCTGTTCTGCTTGTCCTTCACTTCCCTCTCTGCTGTGTCTCCTCTCCTCCACTACCTCTCTCTCTTTTTCTGCTCCCATCTCTCTCTGACGCATGCAGTTAGCAAGCGGACCATTTTGTCCAGGTCTATTTCTGGATGTCATGCTGTGGATGAGAGAAATAAGATTAAAAAACAGAAGGCGAGAGAAAGATAGACATTTCCCTGCGGCTTATGGATCAAGAAAACTTAAATCGTTTCATTCAATAAAAAAAAAAAAAGCTCAGCAAAAAGGACAGTTTGTCACCAAAGCACAAACATACTGACATTCGAAACATGGTATCTTCAGGTTTCAGCAAGTCGATTTTAAGACATTTTTAATGCCACCCTGAATAAAATTTAAGACTGAAACAACTATGAAAATAGGGAATGGTTGGGGGATCCTCCTGTAGGCAATCAAGTCATAAAAAAGCCAGCTAGCTAGTTAGCAGGCATATATTAGCGGCTAGTTAGCGGTAGCCTCAACCGCCGAACGCAATGAAGATGTTTGCATGGAACTCAAACTTTTGCAAGACAGAAAAATCCCACAAGAAAAAACACTTCAAGTTGATTAAATATCTCTTCCACCTGTGACTGACATGGTAAAGGCCGAATTACATTTTTTAAAAACATAAATTCAAGACATTTTAAGGCCTTGTTTATCTATATGAATTTAATACCTTTTAAGACTTTTAAAGGATGCGTGGATCCCCTGAAAAAAGGACTGAACATCAGGAAAACCATTCATATTCAGGGTTTCCTCAATGTATTATACAAGCCTGGCGGGCCTCCAGGCTTTAATTGCCTTCCCACCAGGCTTAATGTAATTGTTTTGTTTTAAATAGAGTTTTTAAAACTCCATTAACAGTGACAGTACAGACAAAGTATTATGCCTGTTCGTGCACCTCCAAATGTTTGTAATTTTTTACATTTTTTAACATAGAAACACGGCGGGCTGCTGGATGACTGCCTAGCGCCGCTAACATCAGCCGTAGCAGGTTTTCTGGGGGAAACCCTGCTACTTCTTAATGCCCTTTGCAAGGAAGCAAATTTTAAAGTTTTCACACTTTTGACAAGAAAAAACTGGAGAGAAAAACCGCTTGGGAGAAGCAGTAATGATGTAGAAAATTTGTTCTTTCCAACCAAAGTATCCAAGTTTCATTTTGTGACAGAACTTTAATAGCTTGCTTCACAGTTTGATGATTAAACAATGACGAGACGTTGGGGAGTAAAATATGAACTTCTGAAGCTGAACTCAAAAGTCTTCAGAGAGTAAGTGAAATCTGAAAAACAGATCTATCGGCCTTTCTAACAGCAGAAGCCTCCCCAACCCCCGTCATTCCTGGAAACCCGACCCACTCTGTCCTCCCCCTGATGAATGTCATCAGTTTTGGACCTAAGTGAGTCTGCGGAGCAAGAGAATGGAGTCCTAGCCTCCCTCCTGGATTAAATGGACTGCATTCATCATCCCTCCCATTAAATCACACTCAACTGAGATATTCAGCCTTTTCCTCCGGTTTCACCCTTCCCACAGGCCACCGCTCTCCCCTCCCTCCGTCACTGAAGCGGTGAAGGTAAGTTGAGTTCTTCCCTGCCCTCTCTGCGAGTCATTCTATAAGGAATAATCCCTTATTGGACTCGAACACACACAAACCGATGAAACCACTAAGGTGCGCCAGTTTGTGCGTGACTCACGATTTACATGCAGATGTAAAAGGAAAAGGAAAGCAGGGGGGAGAAATGGGAGACAAACGACAAAGACTGGGCCGTTTTTCTACTGCTGGGCAGCGAGGCAGGTCTCCGCGGATCAGCAGAAAGCCCAAGAATGTGACTTCTCGTATGTCGGCTGGGCCCAGCTTTGATCCCCCGGCTGAAGGGAAAGTCGGATTTTCCCGAGCAGCGAGTGAGTGACAGGTCGGCAAAAAGGGTTAGTCCGAAGAAAAGCTAGGAGGGAGCTATGGCCAAAGGGATTGAGAGAGTGGGAGGGAGAAGAAAAAAATACAACCATGCATTCTAATTTCTCTTTTTAACACCCCGACTACACCCTCAAGAAATTTCTTTCTTGGCAAGTGAGGGCTGGCTCAGAGAGAAGCAGGGAGAAGAGCTGCAGGAAGCAATGCGTCAGACACAAGAGGGGATTCTTGGAAAAGCAACAGAACTACTTTTATAATTGGTACAAGAAAGATTCAAACTTTTAGAGAGAGTCGGGGTTTTTAGTCTGGCTGACATCGACTCATCCATCCACTCCCATCGTTTCCTTTCTCGGAGGAAATCCTTTGAAATGCTAACCATGCTAAGTTTGCACGCTGCACCCAGTCCCACCCAGAGAAAACGCCTCGATGAGGTTTGAAGAATAAACTGGACCTTCTGCCGTTATTCACACTGGCACTTTTAGTATCATTTTAGGCAATGAAATGTTTATTTTCTTATTTAGATGACTAATTAAATTATTTATTAGCATATTTTAATGTATTTCTGATATATTCAAAAGAAGAAAAATCTGTAGAATGTGTCGTCTTTTGCCCGATTAATCAATGTTAGAATAACAATTATTTGATTGATGACATAATTAGTTGTAACCCTATGAAATACTGTCAGAAAACTTTATATTATCCAATTTATACCTTGATTTCGGTTCTGATCACCATTTGGGTGAAATGATCCTCAAAATCAACCCAGGAACTCGTGAGTCGTCTAAGTAGATACAAAATCTTCTCTGCCCCGATTGTAGTTTCGAGCCGATCACTGGTCTTTAAAAAATCTAACCTGCTGATTCCAATTTTGGCCCAGACTGATTTTTTTTATATAAAGAAGGGTCTGAAGAGTTGCTAAATATTGCGACAAAGTTGAAAAGTTGGCAGCAGTGATGTGATTATTCATGACACGACACACAGACCTGCAACTGCTGCATCCACACTGATACCAAAATGAATCGGTTCAGCATGTCGTGCGGCTCAAACCGACTTCCCTGCAGAAATGAATCACAGCAAAACACTGAGCCGATCAACCAGCCACCAGCCAGGGAGATTGTTTTTGTTTAGTCAAAGTTGGACATGTTTGTTTCGGAAGAGTTGACTCAACAACGCAGTTCCTGCCATTGTTCTGCCATCGAGTCGCAGGATTCACGCAGGTTCGCTCTTACGCCGCAAAAACACAAAAGTATTTTATTTCTAGTTGTTAGTGCAAATACACTATAAATAAGACAAAACTAACTTACAAGTAATGTTCCAGCAAGATATATCAGCTTATTTAAGTCGGTATGAACAACCCAGTCTGTGCAGAATATTGTTCTGAAAATGGACCCTGTGATTTTTGTTAATGGACTCATATCAACACTTTTTAATGTTTTTATTTTGCTTTGTGTATTTGTGTATATGTTTAGTGCAACAAGAGGAGCATAGCAGTTGATTCCAACCTCACGATGAGCATCCCAGTAGATCAGAACCTGTCCTTTGGCGGCTTTCTTGGCTCCAATGCTCCTTGCCTGGATCAATGCTTCTCCGTTGTCATTTCTGAAGAGTTTGACTAGACCGTTCCACTGCTTGATGTACTCCTCCAAACGCTCCTTCAGATGAGCTTTGCGACTGAAGTCGTCTATTAAGACAATCTCAGCCAGGTATCTTCATATAGATGAAAAAGTACCTGGCTCCACTGGCAGATTATTTCACTCATAAAACGGGGTTAAATATCATGTTAGTGAAATAAAGTTAGTTTTGTCTTATTTCAACTGTATTACGATATTTTCACTAAAAACTAGACTTAAAGTACTTGGTCAGATTTTGTGTTTTTGCAGTTTAATCAGTCAAAGTTTAATCCAGAAAGAATTTAAACTTCACAATTTGAGAAAGAAAAGTTTCCATGTTCCTGAGTCTGTTTCTCTCCGACTCTACTAATACCTCTTTTAGCTCTCTTTGAAATATTAATGAGGAGAAACTATATCCCATCTTAAGGCCATTATGTAGAGCTGATGTTTAAACATGATGCATTAGATAAAGCCATTAAAGCCAGCTTAGATCGTTTGCGCTGCTCGTCCTCATCGTTGTTTTTGCTAAAGGGTTAGAGCCGTTCTTCGTCACTTCAATGTCGCACACAAATACTGCCGAGCCCTCTGCAACAACAGCACTCCACTGAGGGAGGCTTAATTAATACAAGCAGAGCAAATGTGTGCGGCTGGAGACAGAACCCCCCAAGAGACTGGAAATATGATGGTAAATGAGGCCTGGATGCAGCGGGGGTTAGAGCTGACCACACCGGCCCGAGCAGCTGCGTGCGCGTGCTGTGTTGTGGTTTTAAACAAACACTGTCACACACGCATTCCTCATACATCCATATTTATGTACACACACACACACACACCGAGGTCTGTGTCTGGGTTTGGGTCAGGCTCGGAGTGAGTTTCTGTGGTCTGCTTAGGTTCAGAAACACACATGCTCTCTGTTTATGTTGTGCTTACAGGCATCCTGTGGTCGGCCTCGCTGCAGCTCACCAGAATCGCCGATCTGAGCTCATAATTCACCTCCGCTACAAACTTCCCTCGCAGCGTTTTTTTATTTCACAGCGATCCGCTGCAGACTGACTTTATTTTCACTCCGTTTTCTGAGAACATGAATGCATTAACGACCCTTTAACTGTATTTTCAGCCTCTTTACTTTACAGTCAAGTTTTATAATGCTATGCAAATATTACATCGCAGAATTCAACAGAAAAAGTGCAGAGTGGATTATTCTTCCTTTGAGGGCTGCAACTGACGATTATTTTACTATTCGATTAATCTTATTTTGATGATTAATCAATTAATCTGACAAAAAAAAAAAACAACACATTTTGCAGCTTCTTTATTGAACCTCCTAAGGCTTTTTAGACAACCTTAGAAATACATTCAAAGATGGAAATATTTAATTTTTTCTTTAAGAAAAAAAATGTTGCCTAAAATGCAATAACATCGCATTCCTGTAATGACGCTTCATCATTTCTCATTTATAACAGTGTTTTCTTTCTGCATCTAAAGAAATACTCCAAAATTATGAGTAATTTACAGACTTATTAAAAGTTGGACAGCAAAAGTTGCTTAATAGGAGATTTTTATTATTTCTTAACAGAATTTTAACCAAGTTAAAACACTTTTTCTTTTCTCTTATCTTATATGTCTTTTCCTTCAGTGATTCTTGCTGCAGCGCCACCACAGGTGAGGAGGGGAACAGGTTTTTCAATTTGTTTTGTTTGACTCAGTGCAGTGAGAAAGCAAACCACACCAGATGAAAAACTTTGGACCCCAATCAAACGGAGTCTATCAGACTCAGCTGTGCACAAACACAATACTAATGTAAACCACGTGAATTATGAAGGAATATAGTATTTTACTATTTAAACACTGTATATGTAAACATCAGAGGTACTAAAAAAACCTTTAATCAACAAAATACCCATTCTTGAAGCACTTGAATTGGTGTCCAAGTCAGTAAAATCCCCATCAGGACATTCAAATAAAACATAAAAACAAGTATCAAGTCCAGAGTGGCTGTATATTCATTTCAAAGCTTAGAAAACCTATAGTACACACTTAAAGCAAACTCTGGAAAGCTTTCCATTTAGAGTCTCAACAGCAATTCCTGGATGAAGGAGAGGCACAGCGAGCGCAGAGCTCCTGAAATGTCAGGGTAAATGGCAACTCCATGTGAGTCACACCAGTACGACGGGACAACGAGAAACAGAACCGTCACCAGCTCCGACACCTCCTGAGCGAATCTCCTTAGCCCGAGGATTGGTGTAAAAAGAGCAAGATGTTTTTGCTTTTGGAGGCAGAGAGCCGGAAGTTGCCTTTGCTTGTGGCGTGTCGCCTTGTCACTCTGATTTAAAGTCGCTCAGCTTCCAGCCGCAAGAAACCATTGTCTGCAAGGACTAACCACCTCCCGCCTCCCATTCACATCCTTGAAAACCAGTTGGGAGGAACTGGAACCGCACCCAGTAGCCGGAGAAGACACAGCTTAGGAAAAACAAAACAAAAACAACGAGGGCATCTAACGATTGTTTTATTAAGCGTTTATTCTGACGATTAATCGATTATTCTGACAATTAATTGATTAAACTGACGATTAATCAATTAACCTGATTAAAAAATTGCCACATTCTCCAGATTTTTCATCTAAACCATTTAAACCTTTTCATACAAGATGAACAAACAATTCAAGTAACAAAATAAGCATTTTAGTGCTTAAAAAGCAGTAACGCAGCATTCCTTTAGTGGAACTGAACAGAGTGAAGCTAAAGCTATTGACAAACAAAGATGTTTTTTTATCTTAAATGCAAACTTTACAGGCATTTTGTACAGTTTTGGATTAGTTACTGCTCTTAATGTGTTCTTTTTTTCAGAAAATAGCCCTTTATTGAGTCTATATACTCCAGTTAGCGATGAATCGCGATCACTGCGTTAGTTAATGATAATTTTAATAACCAATTAACCGTTTCAGCCCTACAATAAACACTATATGCTTTTGATTTTTCAGCAGGAAGCCTTGTAGCTTTTGTTATAAGACAATTGGCTGTTGAAAAGGTTTCTAATTTTAACTGCAGAGTGAAAAAGAAAAATTACCCCTGGTTACATCGGAGCAAATGTTTTTTAATCAAAGTCAGCGTTAGGATCACTTGGCTTTGAAGGAAAACAAGCAGCGGCGCTACCTCTCACAGCGAGGGCTTCGTGTTTAACGAGCGGCGTGCCGATTATTTATTCAATCAGTGGGAATCTACACGAGATAACGAGATAAAAAGTGTCAGGATCAGTCCGAATCAACACAGCGGGTAACCCATTGATTGTGACGCTGTACATTTGTTACCAGGCCAATTAATCAGAGGAGATGGAAATAAACCCACGCCAAAAAGAAGAAGTTTCCTGAAAGAAATTTGTCTAATCATGACGATAAATGCAGACAGTCAGATTTAATCAAATTTGACCGTCTGCAGTCATACTTCTTTCAAATCCGCCATTAATAAAACAAACTAAAAGCTTAAACTTGTCTGGCAAAGAGCCCAACATCGAACAGATAATACAAATAGAATCCAATTTACTCTCCATCATCTGATCAATACATCCAGCCCTAAAAATGTAGATTTTTTATTCCATCAACTTCAACTTTGTTAACATGTTTCAATAAAAAAAAAAAACCCTGACGGCCAACCAATCTGGCGCTCGACGCTCCATCGCCCATTTAAGCTCCCATTGGCCACTGATAAAGGCTCCCACTTACTGCCATATTGATTCATAAATGGGGGATGCACTTCTGCCGGCTATTAACTGACCCATTAACATAATGCGCTCAGACTCCGAGGAGTTTGTTTTTCTGTGGTGAAACTTTTTTTGAGAAAGCAGATTAAGCAGGAGTTGGAGGTGGAGGGTAGAAACGCGCCAAGAGACTCGGCTTTAACGTTAAGGCGCTACATTAACCCGGACAAATCAGTCTCAATTTATATCAATCAAAAATCCACGAACAATAAGTTATTTCCATATACATTTCATGAATTTAAAATTAGATTCTGTAAAAAAATATCACCAGGAAGTAACAGTTAATGCCATTAAGGAATTATTGTGCTATGAAACCAATGTGTATTCTTTATTCTATCTAAAAAAGTTAAAAAAGGGGAATGTTTTTCAGACAGAGGTTTGTTTTTTAACAGAGGTTTTAATTAGAAAGAGGAAAGTAAACAGGAATGAATTTAGTAAATGCCCAAACAGCCACGGATTTAAGAAGAGTAACTTACTTTGGTTAGTTTTGGGTTCATTTTTGCTACCTTGGATTTGGAGCTGTGAAAAGAGAAACAGAAAAATATACTACAAGTATTTTACTCACAGCCTTACAAACAAAAAGTGAAGGGTACAAAAAGAAAAGTTTATCACAACCGAATCCTGAAAAGAAAAACTGGATTCAAGTTTTAGATTCAGGGCACATTTTGCAGATTAAGAAAAACAAAAGTGCGAATTTATCCTGGTAAATAAAACTAAATTCTGACTGGAGTAATTTTCCTCATCAAGGATTCAAACATGTAAGCTTGTTTTAGTAATCGATTAATCTAATGATTATTCTGACGATTAATCGCCACAATCTACGGATTTTTAATTTAACTATGTGCATTTAATACATTAAAAGATGCAAATAAACAATTGTTGTTTTTTTACATGAATACTTTATTGCCTAAAATGGAATATAACAGCATTAATTTGGAAAATCTGAAATGGGTGAAGCTAAAACTCGGCCACTTGGAGCTCAAACATACTTACAGACAAAAGTGTTTCTATTTTAAATGCTAAATGTATATAGTTTGTACAGTTCAGCTCTGAATGTAGTTTTTCCAGCAAACTGCCTTTTTTTGACTCTATATATTCCAGTTAACGATTAATTGATTAATTGTTTTAATCATAATTAATCGATTGATGATGATTAATCGTTTCAGCACTGGTTCATGTTGAATAAAGAGGCAGCTTATCCAGAGTTTAAACCTAAAAATGAATGATTTATGGATTGTTTTGAAAGTTTCTCCAGCATTTGGAAAACATGAGCATTTATAAAGGATTAATTTCTATAGTTTATATAACATGATGTCATAAAATCCTTCACGTAAAGCAGGGGGTGTCCAACCTTTTCGGTTGAAGAACCAAAATCACCAAGTTGAAAGTATCCTTTTTTCCCCTCAATTAAAAACCCAGAAATATTATTGAGAATTTTTTCTCTTTAGCTGCACAGCAAACAGCAATATTCACCAACAATATTGTTTAAGTCTATAAAATGTTTTAGTTTATTCCCAACCACAAAAATAAGAATGGTCTTCTATAAACTTTGATGTTTTTAGCCAAATGTAATGGATGGGTTTAAACTAGCCCAAGTCGCTAGACGGTTTTATGTGATACAAAGAAAACTGTCTTCTACTTTACTTTTTCAGTATAAGAAGAAGGTATAAACTTTTGTAAATAAATAAATTACAAAAAGTGTAAAAAGACCACATTTGTGCTGTTCTTGAATTGCAGGCAGGGGCTGCACATAATTCCTCCCAGGGCCACAAATGGCCCACAGGCCACACTTTGGACACCCCTGTCTTACAGACTGAGCACGATGTGAATTCAGAGATTGTTGTGGCCAAATCCAAAAGGTCATTTCTGTTATAATGCAGCTTCACGGAGGCTCTTCCAGGTACTTTCTCCACTGCCCACAGAAAAAACGACGTCGCCTTGACAGTCCGGACAGATGAGCGTGAATTAAAGGCGTTTCAGGCCCGACTCCTGCTGCAATCTGCTTACTTAGCGCAAACAGGGATGTGCATCCATGCGTGTGCCAACAGGCTGATAAGGAGTGACGGCCTGACACATGCGGCCTTGATAAAGTAATGCTGGGTAATGTTATCTGACAATCGCTAACTATACGCTGCAGATCGGACCTGGAGCTGCTGGCTGCAAACCGGAGGGTCTGAGCACAACAAGCTGAGAAGTGGGAAAGGTGAAAATGTGTCCAAACATCAACGCCGTCCCTCATGGCGTTTTACCGTCGCTCTTCCACTCGCGCTACACGCGACATTCAGCCTGGAGGAGCATTTCATTTACATTTTCCTCACAGAATAAGCAGTTTAATTAGATATCCCAGTTCCTGTAAACATGAACTTGTTTTCTGTGTCTTCGCATCGCGGCCAGAAGTGGAGTGCTTTGGTGAATGTAAATCTGGTCAAAATGCTGAATCTACTAAACAAAAACCAAAGGGCAACGAAAGCAAATCTGGAGCGTGTCCAGCATGCGTCTGAGAAAGGTCAGGCTGAGTGCAGAGTACGGAACATGCAATAAAGTTTGGCATCTTGAATTAACAGGACCTGAGCCGATGGGAAGCGTAACGCAGATAATGTGGGCAGCTTTGAAGTGATTAGCAGGGCTACGGGATGCTAATCCTGCTTCAACGCACTGATTATCTCAGGCAGTAAAGTCACTGCAAACCTGGCTCAGTCACAGCTCCATGAATTTATAATGACGCAACAGAAACTGTGTTTTATCACCTTAAAAGGAAGGTGTGGTCATTATTAACAGAATGAGGTGCATGTTGTCACCAAAAGTCCTGAAAACGGGCAGAATAAAGCAGCCAAAGTCAAAAGATGAGCTCTGAAAACCTTCTGAAAATCCAGATTCTGGATCTTTTGGGGCAACTTTAAAAGAAATGAGGGATTAATCCAGATTCTTCCAGCGTCAACATGACGATTACACTCCAGTTTCAGATAAAAATCGACTCATTCGTGTCGTTTGGTTGAGCTTTTGAAGCTAAAAAGCAACATCTTTTAGCTGTGGTATAGTGAGAAGTCAAATTCAGATGATATAAAGTTAAAATATCCCCTGATTTTAATTAATTCTGTTTATTAAAAGGCAATTTTATTCCCATGCCTAGTAAAATCGGTTATGTTTATGCCATTTTAATACCTGTATTGGTCATTGAGAGAAAAATAAAACAAACCTTACTGTTGCTAAGTGACCAACGAATGCAAAGCTTTATTTATCATCACAGGAAAAGACTCAGTAATACTTATTATTCTTTCATTTCACCAACCAAAGCTGCATCACTTTTACAGAACAACAAGGCTGGCATTATGTTCTGAGTAACATTTAAATAAGAGAAAATCTATGTTATTTAATCCAAAACATCCAAACATAACGGGACAAAAGTCTGCAGGAAGACAAGGGAATAAAAGATGAATAATGAATAGGTGGAACGATGGATGAAAAGAAAAGGAAAGGGAACAAAAAAATGTAAATGTAAGACAGGAAGATGGCTCAATGATGGATGGACTGACGGGAGAACAGATGGATGGATATAGAAGCGGATGAGTGCCTGAATGGATGAATGGCTGTCTTGATGCGTTATGTTGTTGTTGCAAAGCATTGTTAGCGTCAATATTTTCATTCAGGGTTTCCCCCAGTGTATTATAAGCCTGGCGGCCCACCAGGCTATACTTGTGCCCCCACCAGGCTTAGCATTGCTCATTTATTTAAGTCTTTTTAAAATGTTTGTATTGTTGGTTTTATGTCTGCGGAACAAGAAGGAGAAGTCTGTCTGATCAGATTTTAATTTAGTTCCCAGTATAGTAATCTTTATTATGGTCCTGAAAAGGGGAAGTGATTAAATCAGGAAGAAAAGGCGTTCGAGTTTCACTGACTGCACCCGTCTGACCCCACATGCTACTGTACAGCATGTGAAGGAAAAATCCTTCTGGTTGATGAATTATTCATAAAACGTAGCTTCTGGGTGTTACACATGAGTGGTGAGCTTCGGTTAGCACCAGCACCTGGTTCTGACCAAACAAGATGCTGCGGAGAACGTCGGGGGTCCGGAGAGGGGTGTGTGGTGGCGGGGATGGAAGAGGCCGCCTTGAGAAAGACGAACGCTAGCAGAAGGAAAAATGAAGTGCAGATGGAAGGAGGCGGTTCTGAATCAGCTAAAGTGAGCACACACACCGAGCTCAGACTGTCACGTAAAAGCTAACACACACACACACACACACCCGGACTTCTGAGTGCCTCTTTGTGGGTAGCAGTGCAAACGCTTCAGATATCCACCAATCCAAATCCCAAGAAAAAGACAATTAGAGCAAAATCTACACTTATTTCATGTGACTGTTGTGTTCGCAGCCAAATAGGCTTTAAAAAGGAGCTGGAGGAAGAATTAAAAAGAAATGATGTCAAAAAATATTTATATATACAGCTGTGGAAAAAATTAGTCCACTGCACTGAACCCCATTAAAACCTCAGTTACTCAACCAAACATTGATTCCTAAACTCTTCATGAGTTAAAACTTTAGTGTTGTTGTTTCCTAATCAATATAAACTTTTCTTTTTTGTTATTTTGACCATTTCTCATTCTCTGCAAATAAATACTAAATTTTTGCTTGGAATTTCGGACACATGTTGTCAGAAGTTCATAGAATAAAAGAACAATGTTTATTTTACTCAAACATAAGCCTATGAAACGTAAAATCAGAGAAACTGACCATTTTAAGTGGTCTCTTAATTTTTCCAGAGCTGTATATATATTGATGCACCTAAGAAATAAGTGGCAACAATTTATCTAGAAGTTAATATAAACTAGCCACTATTAATTTTATTATTATCATCCTTTAAAAAAACAAAAAAAAACAAAAAAAAAACAAGGAGAAGGTCACATCCAAAAATCATTTTAGAAAAACTAAAAATAAGTCTGATTTGTGTTCAGGCGTCCAACTAAATGTTTTTCTTTCTGTCTGTTCAACAGCAGAGCAGCGGAAATTTACAGACTACAGAAACGAAGAGTCGCTAACGTTAGCAATAAATTGGTTTTCCTTATAAATAGTTTACCAATCCAACTCCTGCTTCAGTGCCTCTTTAAGTTTGTCGCTTCACATTCTGAATCACCCAACGTTTTCTGGCTTGAAATGACAAAAATATACACTAAAGCATAAAATAAAGAAAAAAAAGAGAGAGCAGTGATAAGGCGCCTCGAGGCGCTCATTCCTAACTGAACCGAGAACAAACATTCCCAGGACACAAGATCCCCTGAAAACCCGAGACCGGACCTGCTCGCAAATAGAGCCGCTTTATTTTGCACAGACAGACCCACACACGCGTTTGTCTGAGAAACCTCAGGAGAATTTGACCTTTGGCCTCAATATAGAGGCAGTGGCACTGAAAGCGCCCCGCAGCAACTGGAGCTCGTTTACTGCGCACCGAAATGAAGCGACGCTCACACAAAAGATGTCACGACTTGGAAAGTGGGAAGAGGAGCGTTTGAAATGCGTGGAGAACAAAAGAGGCTTTTGGTATCTTAGCTGCTGGATTTCTGAACATCTGTAGTTTTAGAGTCCTGAAGTCGGTGCGTTCAGGGGCACATGATCAGGTTTAACTACAACAAAGTCATCCAGGTGTCTTCAAAGAGTCGTCATGGACGGTGATGCAGTAAATAAGCAGGGAAGATCTCCTGCAGCAGTCAGTTTTGCAACACATCTGAAGAGGCCTCTGACTGAAGACCGCCGACGTTCTTACGACCGTCATGACACGCCAACAGCTCAGTTTTCAATAGTAACATGTCCTGGATTACACAGTCAGTTAATTGTAAGCTAATCCACCTCAGCTGCTTTTGCCGCTTCTCTTTACGTCGCTGTCTAAGATTTAAAGGCGGGGCAGAGAGATCCCGGCCACTAAGAGAACAGATCGGTCCAGTGGACTCGGACCGAGTCTACTGGACTGTCAGGTGTGAAAACATTCTTAGTTACATGGAATATGCAAAACTCGTTTTGGTTTTGGGCCAAATCCGGATCCAGGATGCTCTTGAAGGGCCGGTTGTGCCAGAATGTATTGATAAAACTTGTTCACCAACTGTTAAAATACCAATGAATTCTTAAAATTAAATATTATTGAAGGTCTTTTCAGTCCCACCAGGATTCTGTGATTCTTTTTGTGATGTTTTGCACTAAAAAACAAAGTGTTTGTGGTACTACTTTGGAAATATTTGCACTTATTTATGACAATAAATGTGACTTTTCATTACTTAATGTCATATTATGGACTATAATATGACATTAATTAAGGCTGAGGCAGCTGTTTAGTACAAGCAAGAAAGTTTTTGACAATTGTTGAGAAAAATCTGCAATAAACTAATAATTATGTGTTAGTGTAAAAAAGTGTGAGGATTTTGTTGATTTTGAATGAATTTCCATGATAATTCTCAAGAAACTGGATGGACTGATTGATATAATTAGGCAGTAAACAAAAACTATTGATTTGACTGGTAACATAAAATTTAAACACACTTAGTGTTTAGTCTAGAGTCGAGCGGGATTCATAAAAAGCTTTGGCGGGCCGGAGTTGGCTCACGGCGTAAAGCGTTCACCTTTCAAACTTTGCCTCCAAGACATCGATTGGGCCGCCGAGGAGAAAACCTCCACCTGCACCGTTCCCAAACTGCTGAATTTCTGTTCCATGGTCCATTATTTGATAAATAATGGATAAACAGCAAATTTAGGGCCTTACATACTTACATAATGTACTCCAACTTTCACCACTCTGCAGCCAACATTCCCATCTCAACCGATTCACGCCGCCGTTCGCCCGTCTCACTGCCGACAGCAGAACGCCGCTACTGAGTGAGCTGGCAAACAAGAGGCACCAGCTTTAAAAACAAAGTGCTGTCACGCCACAACTTTCCGGGGAAATAAACTCTTCGCTTCACCTGCGCAGAGAAAAATAGAAAATACAGCCTGTCGAGCCGCGCTCTTTGTTATGAATCTTCCTTCCACTTCATCTTTCCGCTTCTCTATTCTGTCTTTCGAGGCTGCGACTCTTGACTGGGTTTACTCGCTCGGGTTTCTTCTCCTTCTACATGTTTTTAATTTGCTGCCATGGGCAAGGATGCGGTAAGTCAGGATGCAGAAAAAGGGAAGCCGCAGTGCAAAGGAAAAGCATCATAAAGGCTCGGCGATACAACCACAGAAAGTGACATGTAAGCAGAAAAAGAACCCAACTCCGCCGACATCGCGGAAAATTTGAACTGAAAACAACATTTTTATTCTTTTGGGTTTAGAAGGGTACTGCTTTGTCACATTACAACCACAAGCATATAATCTGAAAGTGGAAGGAAGATGATTCACGGGTTTCATTTTTTAACAAGTAAAAACTGCAGGAAAATGTTGAGCGTCTGTTTTCAAGCTCCACGGGTCAAAACTAGACCCACTTTTCACTCCAGTTACAGCTGCAAATCTTTATCTATTAAGATAAAGAGAAATAATTGCAACTAACAATTATTTTAGGAATAAATTTTTAGATGATTAATCAGTTATTCTGATGATTAATCGCTTATTCTGACGATTAATCGGATGAAAAATTGTCACATTCTGAAGATTTTTCATTCACCACTTAAGTTTATTTAAAAAAAATATATATAAATACTTTAAAAGGTGCAGATAAAACAATTCAATTCCTTTTATAAATGAGGAAATAAACATTTTATTGAATGTTTCCTTCAATATACTTTTGATCATTTGTAGCAAAGGACGCATCTGCAGCTAAAGAAATTACTTCTAACTTAAAGATGCGAAAAATTGAGCCAATTCTGCTTGATTCATCAGTCCAGGGCTGATCGGTTGATTTATTTTGGATTACCGATCTAATAATGCGCAAAACTGACAATGACACTGTTATAAACATGAAGGAGTCTCAATACATGTTTGCGACTGCTGTCATTAAGTGTCATTTGATAAATAATGGACGTTTAATGCAACTATTAGAGGAACTTTGCATTAAAAGTGTCAATATTTATCAAATGACACTCCGTGACAGCAGTCGTAAACACTTATTAAGACTACTTCATGTTTATAACAGGTGTTATATCATGTTTATGACAGTTTCATGTCAGTTTTATGTACACCCCTTCAAATAAAACGTTACCAAAGGCAGAAGTTTCTGGCTTTAAAGTGACAAACTGTGAAAAAACAGTAATATTTTCACAGGAAACTCAACGTTTTTGGCTTTCCAAGTCAGAAACGATTACTGTTTGCAAATCAAAAGCAGCAAAGAAAGGAGAAGATGGATGAAAACTGAAAAGGAGTGTAGGTGTTAATTAAATAAAACAGAATTATAGCCACTCTTTCCTATAAAAAGCAGCTTCATTCAAGCTGCTGAATAAACTCCACTCAGCAGCAGCAGCAAACAAACTCCTAATAAAACTAAGAAAACAGCTCTCTGCAGGCGACTGCACACCCACACTCTGCACGTACCAAGACTCTCCTTGGTGACACCAAATGCTTTCTTCCTCCTCCTCCTCCTCCTCTTTAGTTTTGGCTTTGCTGCTTATCTCTTAAGGGTTGAGGAATTTGGCAGAGCAGATCCGGGCCGATGAAGGCTGGCGCGCCATCGTGATCGACGGGAGCGAACGATGCTGCGGTCCATACCAGGGGCGGGGGGTAGGAGGGGAATGGGTTTGTTAATGAGCCACAAGTACTGGAAAGTGGAACACAACCGGACCCCCTTCAGGGGCGACTTTTACACCCCGGGAGTGGAAGTCGAACCAGACGGGGGGAAGAGTTCTGCCACCAGGTTCCAACAAAACCTCCTTTCTCTCCTGCAGCCGAGGCGCCTTAAACTCTGCGCCATGCTCGCATTCTTCACTGACATAATGCCTTTTTTTAAGCCATCGCCCCCCTTCACTCCCTCCTCCTCTTCACCCTTGTTAAGATTTCCTTCTTTTGCCAATTACTATTTAAATATGAATGTCGGCGGCGGGGCTGAGTGTTTGTTTTCCTCCCTGTGAAGGAAGGAGATCGGCGTTCAAGTTGGCGTCAAATGCTCCTCTCGGCCCCATTGATGCGCCTGTTGGTAGGTGTTTGCTGAACGGCCTCTCGGGGCATAAAAGCTGCTATTCTGGAGGGCAATAAAAACTGACAACCCCTTCTGCACCTCCCCCCGAGGGAGAGCCGCAGCGCAGAACCGTGCTCTGATCAGCGGGCCTTTGATTTAGCCGGAAACGTCGAGAGAGAGAGAGAGAGAACGCCGTCGCAGACGCAGGGATGGTTTCAGAGAGAAATGAGCTCATTTGCTCACTAAGCCAGCGGCTGCAGGGTCGACACGAATCCCCAGAGGCAACGAGACCACCAAGCAGGAAAACCAAGCAACCCGTTCCGACAGAGACACGGCGACCTCCGACACACTCTGAACGCCTCAGTTCAGCAGAGAAAAGCTAACCGGAGCCTCGTTTACTGCCAGGTTCACCTTTTATAAAGCAGAGGAGCCGGAGCATGAACCACCAGCATTTATATTTCTGCTTTCCCTTTCAAGCATCTCAGTTTAATCTCCACTAGAGCTCGTAAAAGGAACATTTGTTTATGCATCTTTAACCGGAGGACATTCCTCTGTACGCTGGAGGAGCAGAAGACGCTTTAAATGACTCAGAAAAACAGTGAAATGTGACTTATAACGAGCTCATTTTGCAGTGGTTACACTAAAACACTTCAGTAAAATAACCACAACATGGTGGAAATGTGCAACTAAAATATACTTTTTTTTAACTGATAAAAATTTATAATAACGAAAGCAAACAGAACTGGAAATTAAACTAATTAATTTGAGCCAATTTTACAGCGCTTACACTATAAAACTGAAGCAAAAACCACATCAAGCTTAATGGGAATGTAACAAATTTCAATCACTGACAGTAAATGATCAGAAGTTGAGTCAATAGAACAATCAAATCAGAACAATTTGTTTTAAAAACGATAGTTTTACAGTGTATACAAGTGCAAAAATTGTGTAACTTCATAAAAATTTGATATTTCTTGCAAAAATAATCAAGTTAGGCTAAGAAAACACCAATATCATTTCAATTAAATGCAGAAAAAAAATCCTTTAAAAAAATTGGTGGAAATCAGACAAATTAATTTGAGCCAATTTTACAGCACTTACACTACAAAACCTAAGCAAAATAACCTACATTTATTTAAATCACTGAAACTAAACAATCAGAATTTTAAGAAAACAATCAGACCAATTAGATACAAAAAAATATCCTTAAAAAAACATGGTGGAAACATGTAAGGAAGCATGTTTCCACACTTACTGTCAAGTCCAGAATAAAAAGCTCTGGCGGGCCGGATTTGGCCCACGGGCCTCGAGTTTTACACACGTGAACTAGACCCAAAATAGTTGGTATGACTTTGTGTTTTAGCCTTTAAAGTTGTATATTCCTGGTTTTTTGAGGCACAAAAACTTCTTCAAGAATCAACCTGCGATTCTTGAAGAAGGTGCAGGAAGGTGAAAAAGCCGAGACCCGATTCAGACTAACTCTCCAACCTGCAGACAGAACCAGCAGAACCAGCATCCTCCTCTCATCTGCCGTCAGCAGTAAAATTTAATGAGGACCAATCAGTCTCTCCTGATCATCACTTTCTGCCGCAGCCAGTCACAGAGCTGTCTGGTTTAATTGAATTCACAGGAACACAGCGAGGTTCTTGTTCCCCTTTCTGTTCTGTGCTGTCAGAGCTTTCCAAAAACTGCTCAGCTCCTCACTTTACTTCTCTGCCAGCAAACTTTTACATCAGCACAAGTTAGGGATGAGAGGCCTTCAGCTGTGACAGAAGGAAGGGAGGAGGGGGTTCAGCTCTTAACACCAGATCGCTCATTAGCTCCGTCTTTTTAAAAGCTTCCTGACAGTCCTGGGGAGGGACGCGCACTGATATTAACTCACATTTTTTACAATTATAGCTAATAAAACAGTCATTTCCAGCTGGTTTGGGAACAAAGTGGAAATATTTTACGGCTGAAACTAATGATCATCTTAGAAATCGATATTCTGATGATTAATCAGACAAAACAAATGACACGTAGTCCAAATTTGTCATTTAACTAGGATTTTTTAAGTCTAAGCTTCAGATTTATTTTTTCATGTAGGCTTTTAAAACTGTTAAGCTGGTGCGGTTATTCTATTTGCTTTTGTCATGTAATATTTTTTGCTTTAGTTTTCCTGATTGGTTGTTGTTAAGTGGTATATAAATAAAAAAATCAATCAATCACAAGGCAGTAAACATAGAATTCCTTTAGTGAATCTGAAGCTAAAACTTTGCAACTCGAGGAGTTTTTGCTAAAACGTACACTGCAAAAACACAAAATCTTACCAAGTATTTTGGTCTAATTTCTAGTTTAAATACCTCAGTAAACTTGAAGATAAAACTAACTCATACGGAACTTTTCAGCAAGAAATACGAGCTTGTTTTAAGTCAATAATTCCTTAATTTTGATGAAAAAGTTCCAGTTTCATTTTTCAGATTTTTGCACTTATTACAAGATTTTTTTCTCATGTTAGAACAGGAACGGTTGAACCAGTGTTTTTCCATCAACATTAAAGAATTATTTACCTAAAACAAGCTCTTGTAAAAGTTGCTGAAATGTTAGTTTTGTCTTATTTCAAGTGTATTTTGCACTGGAAACTAAAACTACTTGGGAAGATGTTGTGTTTTTGCAGTGTACGTACAAACAAAACGTGTTTTTATCTTAAATCCAAAATGTATACATATATGTTGTTTTACTTAGTGCTCCACACTGTTTTATTCAACAGATGTGCTTTTTTTTAATTCTGTATACTCCAGTTAACAATTAATCAATTACTAAATTAGTTGACGATCATTTAAACGATGGATTAATCACGATTAATTGTTAATTTTTTTAAGGGCGTTTCTTGTTTTGATGTACTTCTATTGCCTGCCTGGTGCTGTTGGACTTAAGATATTTAGCACTGGAAATTAGACCAAAATCACTTGATAAGATTTAGTAAGCAAAAGGTATTTTTATCTTAAATCCAAAATACATTTTATTTTGTAATTACGTTTTTCCTTAGTTACTGCTCCAAATATGTCGTCTTTTTTTAACAAATAGGCTTTTTAGAGTTTGTATTCTCCAGTTAACGACTAACATATTACTAAATGAGATGACGATTAATTAAGCAATTAATAATTTAAATTTTTGTTACTTTTGAAGTTTCTTTTTGTGTTGATGTTCAGCAGCAGGATGCCTGGTGCTGTTGGACTTGGGCTTCGGTGTCCAAGCCTCCCCTCCCCCACTTCTTCTCTGCAGTTCTTCCGCTCTCTTGCTTCCCACCGCCGCCACCTTTGAGTTTGGGGGTCGGCTTGGCTGTGCTGTTAATCCGTCGGTGAATGTGGGTCAGAGAGTGGGCCTTTGTCCTCGTCACTCAGACAGCAGGGTCACGACCCCGGCCATCATGTGTGCACCCTCCAACACACACACACGCACACAGGCTTGTATTTACACGCCTGTGTCTGCAGACAAAGAGCGATCAAACACACACAGATATGGGTGGATGTGCAGATGCACACAGGAAAAACCTGCCGAAATGAAAACAAGTTGCAACAAAAACTTTGGATCTCAAACGAGAAGCGTTCAATGATTTGACGGTCAGATGTGTTTGAAGGGTAACGAATTGTTATTTTTGGGAGGGAAAAGCCACCTAATTTGCTAATATTTCTCTTATAAAAAGCTGAAATACATGGGATTCATCCAATCGTCTGCAAATCAATCAGATAGCAGCAAAGAAATCGGAAATTTCAAAAGCCGCTGATTTACTGAGACAGAAAATATCCAGTGAACAGCAGCAGCGTGGACCAAAGTAAAACAAATAATTCCTCGACTAACCGCTCGTTCACGACAGAACACCGTCTCTACATGACATGAAATTGTCCTGCTAACATTTTAAAAGTATTAAGAAACAGCATGCTCAACCTTAAAACAGATGGGCTACAGCAGCAGAAACCCAACCGAGGCTGATTCGCAAAGATTCAACAAAGCAGAGCAATGAAAGACTGGGAAATATAGTCTGGAATCTCGATTTTATCTGCAACGTCAGAACCTGGCATAAAACAACACCAAGTCCTCCATAGCATCAACAGTTCAAGTTGATGGTGGTAAGAATCCACAACATGCCCAAATATTTAACTACTTTGCACTAATACCGACCAGAAACTTGGCCAACAGATTAATTGGTAAATCTTGTAAAAATTGCAGTACACCAGTTAATTTGTGCAGGAATGTTTGAAACTTAAGCGACCAAAACGGTTAAGACTTGTGATTAACTTGTTAAGCCCAACTTAGTTTTATTTAATGAATTTAAGACATTTTAGCTGCATAAATTTAAGACTATTAAAGACCTTTTTTAAGACCATTATGACATGAGTTTAAGACCTCAGTCTCCACAGAAATGTACAATCTTCATCCTGCCAACTGATATATTTGCACTTACCCAGGATAGACACAAAAAAGCTAAGTAGCTAGCTAGAGTATGTTAGCAGCAAGTGAAAGGTAGCTTCAACCGCCTCGACACACAAATGTGTGCGCAAGACTCAAATTTTTGCCTGAATGAAAAAAATAATACAAATACATGACATTAAATTGTCCTGCTAACATTTAAATGTATTAAGATACATTAATTTAATAAACTTAAGGCATTTTAAGGTATTTTAAGGATGTGCAGACACTCTTGTTTCCTTCTCTGATATGTACATTATTTAGAAAGTGTCGGCATTTAACTTGGAAAACAAATGAACTTTGTCAAAGTCTGCAGCCTGAGAGGCTAACCGGGTCAGGCAGGAGGAACTACCCTGACTCACTGACTCGCCTCACTCAAACGCAGCCGAGACGCCTTTAATGGGACGAGCGCAAGGCAGAGATCTCAGCACTGAAAGAGAGGGGATTTGAAATGGTTACGCAGGCTGATAAGATGGAATAACAAACAGAGGTTTTATGTAGTTATAGGCTTAAATCTGCCTCTTACACACACGCACACACCAAAATATCAAAGAGCGCCAATTACGCCGCGCTGCATTCTAACTAATTATCCTCTACATCATTAGCATTCTCCATCACGAGCCGGGCGCTTTATCTAGGAGAGAGCAGGCAATAATGAAATATTCATGATTTATTAATCTGAGTACAGAAAAAAAAAAAAAAAAAACAACAAACAATGGCAACCAGAGAAGTGCGACACCCTCTCCTGCAGCAGCGCAAATGTTTGTTTGCTTCCCGCTCAGGCACTTACAGATCTCCAACAGGAGGCCGCAGTCGGGCGCCGACATTCACGTGAGAGTGGCTGCTCCCACTCGAAATAACAGCGTCTCACCAAGATAAGAGGAGGAGGAAGAACCGGCTCCGGTTCTGCAGAGTTTCTGTCAACGGCGGCTGGCGGGGACAGAAACGTGCCAACGGCAGCCGCACATCAGCGACGGAGGCGGGGAGAGTAACCGAACATTAAACCCAAGGAAGAGTAGAAATACTCTTACTTTAAGTACAACGTAGCCGTCCAGGAAATTACTCAAGATTGTACATTTCTGCGGAGATTTAGGTCTTAAAATCCTTTCATAACGGTTTGAAAAAGGTTTTTAAGAGTGTTTGGTAAAATGTCTACTCAAGTACTGAGTAACTGGTCAAATTGTCAGTCGTTTAATGTTTAAAATTACATAATCAGGCATAACAAAATGTACAGGTAAGTGGAAATTTTGGTGTTTTAAGAACAGAAGTGACAAAAACTTATACAAGAAAACAATAACAAAATCAGGCAAAAGAAATTTTTTCCAAATTAGTTTCTTTCAATAAAAAAAAAAAAAACTTATGAAACGTTAATAAAACTGCAGCTGTGTGTCTGTCTGGTGAAATTTTGTTTGTTTTTCCACTCAGTGGGTAGAAAATCCAGAAATTTTACTCAAGAGTAGAAATACTTCATAATACTCAAGTAAAAGTAAAAAAAAGTAAAGCGCAATAAAGAGTAAATTTTAAAAAAGTGCTACTCATGTAAGTGTAACTAGTTAGCACTAGTTACATTGATCTGAGAGGACAGGAGAAGCAGAATGTGAGACGGTTCATGTTTCTACCTCTGTCTGCTCACAGGTGTGTGTTTGGTTGCTGTCGTTTAAACGACCAACGCCAATAACAATCCATGACCAGTTCCTGCTTCCCTTCCCTCCTCCTGATCGCTCTAAAGCTTCCCCGACTCCCCTCAGGGTGACCTGGAGCGTCGACGGCGGTGGAGGCGGCCGCCCGTATCTGAAGTACAAAGTCGATACGAGTCACCAGAGCCGGTTGGGTTTTAAAAGCGGGGATGATGACGCAGCTGCTAAGCCTCAGAAACGTCCCGTCAGACTCTGACGGAAACACTCCATCGCAGTAATGAAGCGACCGACTCGGGTTATTAGACGAGCTCGCATTTTTGATTTCTGCAGGATAATCGGTTTGCCAAAAGGACACAGAGCTCCAACTGATCCAACTTCGACCTACATGCAGGGTTCCTGCTGCACATCTTTCACATTAAAAGCCCCCACTTCCTCCAGACTCGGCCGAATTTAACGTGTAAATTTAAAAGTCAGGTGTGAGTTTGTGGCAGATATTCTTACAGTAAAAACCAAGACGGGAAGCACGGACAAAACGACAAATGGTTGGATGGATGACGAACATTTGGACAGATAGATGGATGGAATGGATTGATTTATGGAGTGATGACTGGATAAACTCAGGAGAGGATGAAGACAAAAATTAAGGGCTGGATGGACAGAATGATGGATGAAGGGAAACATGGTGGATTAATGGACAGATTCAAGAACGGGCGGGCAGATAAATAACCTGGATGGATAAACAGATGGACAGAAGGGTGGATTTATGGGCAGACTGACAGACTAAAGAATGGACAGATGAATGAATGAAGGAATGATAGCCTTACGATTGGAAGATGGGTGGACAGGACGACAGACTAAAGGGACAGATTGACAAATGGAAGAACATACAGATGGAAAGAAGGACAAGGATGGGTTAATGGACGCATACAAGCAGGCCTGCAATAAATCATTATTTCAGTAATCAATTATTCAATCGTTTATTCTGGCAATTAATCGGATAAAAATTTTGGCACATTCTGAAATTTCAACAAACCCAATTCCTGTTTTAAATGATAAACATTTTATTAGGTAAAACGCTAACACTAGTGTAGGTAGGGCTGATCTATTGATTAACTGGTTAATTAAATCGCAAAAGGTGGTTGATGTTTTTTTTTTTGCCTAATTTGAACCAGGTGAAGCTAAAACTACAAACTTGAGTTTTAGGCAGAAAATAATTACAGACAAAAGTTTTTTTTTATTATCTTTAATACAAAATGTAGATATTTTTGTACAGTTTTAGCTTAATTTTAAGTAAATTATCTTTTGTTGAGTCTGTATATATACGCTAGTTAACAATTAATCGATGACTAAATTAGCTGACGATTATTTCAGTAATCGATTAATCACGATTGATTCGATTAATCATTCGATTAAACATTAATCTTTGTTTACAAACATACTGAAAATACAAGGAGGCATTATCTTGTTACCAGAGAGAAATAAATAAACTGTACAAAATATTTTTTTACAGTTTTAGATTAATTACTGCTCTATGTGAAGTTTTTATTTCAGCAAATGGCCTTTGTTGGAGGGTCTGTATACTACAGTAAACCATTAATCAATTATTAAATTAGTTGATTATTTCAGTAATGGATTAATCACGATTAATCGTTTCAGCCCTGGATACAACTTTAGACAATCAAACAGGGTAAAGGAGTTTGCAGCTTTTCGATGTGTCTCTGCTTCTAAACACCTGAGTCTCATATTTATAAGCTGAGTTGATGCTGAGGCGTTTGTCATTTCATTTGGCTCAGGTGTGTTGGACCAGGGACACGTCAAAGAGCTGGAGGACGCTGTCCAGTGAGGACTGGACTGTCACACTTTTCCAGGCTGCACTAAAACCATCTAGAAACGGCAAAACACTTGAGAAATACTGAACAACTGTCTTAATGTAACACAGTACATGACTGGAGTTATCTGATGAAAAGATTCAATTATTCTAATTAGCATCTTATAAATAGAAGGGATGATTTTGCTAAAACCAGGAGAAATGTATCGTGTGGAGGATGTATTCTGGTTAAAGAGGTTTAGTCAGCACAAAGCATGGGATTTCTGCCAACTTAATTTTTTTTTAACAATTGCAGAGCCCATAATAGCCCTCCACTGTCCTCTCCGAGGATTATTGTCAGCAGCCCCGAAAACTCCCTGGATAATGTAGCGGTGAATGGGCTCCTTTCATCGGTGCTGGGCCATGAAAGTGGACCGGAGTGGCTCCAATTGAAGGCTATTACGGCAAAGAAAATCAATCGGATAAATGTACAGAGCCTGGTGAGGGGCTGTGTGTGCGGCGCTGGAGGGTGGGAGGCATTTTCTGCATGATATGCGCCGACTTCCAGCCGCATACCTCTGGAAGACGGGCGGAGAGGAGGGCGAGTGCAAGCTGGCAGGTGGATGTGCAGTGACATTAAGCGAGCTCCCAGGTATGTGGACCAGGTCTGCAGCTGCTCTCGCACATAATGTGCATTCCTGGCTTTCCTGCGACTAAGCATGCGCCGATTACTGGTTTCAAGGTACACCGAGATATGGAAAAGTCACGGTTTCTAATTTTCTGTCACGGTTCCTGTGGCGTAAGCGTTTTCTACGTCTGGTCAGAGATAAAGTGGAGGGAAAATTAGCTACAAGCTCTGCAAGTTCAGGCAAGTCCCATAAACTCCCTGTTTAATAAAATAAGGTTTGGTATATGCTAATACTTCAGCTAACGTAGGAAAACAGACATCAGCTCTGAGGAAGAATGTTGCCCTGCGTGCAAATTGTGCTACGGACAGCGGCAACATCTCTATTTATTAAAGTCAAAGTTTATAACCGTCTTAAAATTGTAGATATTAACATTTATTTAAAAAGTACAATAAATTTCTTTGTAAAACTCAGGAATTTTCTAGAATAAAAATTGGAAATATCCAAGTTTCAAAAGTCAAAAATATTTGACTTTTGAAACGTTTTTTTCTAGATTAATTTTCCAGATTAATCTCAAAATATCAGAGTTTTTTTCTCACAAATTTTTCAACATCTGGAGCTCAGAAATGTTCTTGTTTTTCTTGAGAATTTCTGAGATTAATCTCAATTTCTCAGCTTTTTTTCTTTTTTTTTTTTTGGCAGAAGTTTACTTTTCCCCCTCCATCTACAACGACCCTAGTAAAATAAAATTATTCGAAATTCTAGTTAAATTCACGTCTCTCCTAATCGTTGGTTTAGAACAGCGGTCATGTCAAAGGGTGAAAATCAGCCCAGCAGTTCTGCAAACATTTGAGAGCAAATTACCTAAGATGCTCAAACAAAAAGCAAGACAACAGATTTTAGAGCTGTAATCATAATACCGTGACACAGCGCAGCTGGGGTATTTACCGTGGTAACGTCATACCGGCACACGCCTCCCTGCCAGGCATCTGACCCGTCTAACTGTATAGAAATCCATTTACCCGAGAGCGCTCTGTCAGGGTTTCTGCGGAGCGTGGGTCGGCACCCACGGGGCTTTAGAGTTGATTAAAAAGAAAAAGGCATCAGATTGATTAATTTTTAAACTGGTTACTAAATCAACAGGAGGAGGAGAGGTTCTCGTTTCTTGGTTGAACTTTGTTGCCAGGGTAGATTTGCAGACGGAGCGCAAGTTTTAAACCCCAGAGGAGTTCAGAAGAGGAACAGAAACTCTGCGCTGCATGGAAGATTAAAAATAGATTTTTCAGAGTCTTTCTTGTTAGAACAGAAATCAAATCTAGCTCTGACGCTGGAAATGAAACGACTAACAGGAAGTGGTATTGATCAAAGCAAATCAACTGTAAAAACACACAACAGTGGCACGAAGACTCAGATTTCCCTGAACTACAGCCGGATCGATGATCTGATCGGAAGATGATCCGGGGGAAGACGTGCGATCCGTCGGGAGGCAGGGCGACGCGCGGAGCAGAGGTAGGCCACATCACGGATGACGCCGCGTCTCTCCGGGGGACAGCGGGATGGAGGGAGCGAGAGAACTGGTGGGGATGACGAATGGAAAGACAAGTGCGTGCTTGTGAAGTTTTGTTCCAGCTCTTTCCCGTTTTACAAGTTAGTCTGAGGCTTTTTCGAGTTCACGCCGAGTTCAGGAGAAAAGTGTCTTTCCCTCTCAGCGAAACGGAGCTGAAAACTCCTTATCGGCGCCTGCAGCTTCTGCGTCTCCCGCTCTCTGACAGAGCGCGCTGAAATATTTCTGGCCTCTGCCTTTAACCTCAGCAGCAGCCCGACGCAAACACGCCCTCCAAGAACAATGCCGACAAGTGTTGTTATCACATGCCTCCAGTTCATCCAGGCTCCGTGAATACCGAGGAACTCAAACCCGAGTCACTCCCAAAGGAGTCAACCCGACAGTCAAGTACAACCCTGTGAACCTGGGACGACCCCGCCCTGCGCGTGAAAACATACCTGCCATTTACAGCTGCTCAACCAGAGGGGAGGTGGTGGGAGTTCATTAATTACCAACTTGACAAAACCGAGGCTTCCAAAATTAGAGGTAATTGGCCGTCCCCTGGGGGGCCAGATAGAAACGATGCCACTAACGCCTGCACATTAAAGCTGCAATTAACCCGTTATGACTGATTTATTTGCACCGAATCGCTTTATAATTCAATCAGAGGTGTTGCCTTACATAAACTACGCAGCGGGAGGCCTGAGGTCCCTCTGATGTTAACAACTGTTTCTTAGCGGAGGGCTCCCACGGTTGACTTTCACTTAATTTGCGCTAAATACAGGGTGCAAATCAGACGTGTCCGTGCAGATCTTTGCAAAGGCTGCGGTGCTCCATGTTAGCGGAGCGGCGAAGCTAAAAGAAAGGAAAGTAGGGAACGCTGAGCTGAGGTCAAGCTGTGAGACCTACAGGTTCAGATTCACGTCCGTAAATGACTAAATTAGTAATGTAGGTATGAAACGATTAATCGTGACTCATTATTTGTGATTCATCATGATTAATCGCGATTAATCGATTGTTGAAATAATCGTCAGCGAATTTAGTAGTCAATTAATCTTCAACTGGAGTATGCCGACTCAAAAAAAGGGCCATTTGCTGAAAAACAAAACAAAAAGCAAAACATATTTACAGAAGTTATTCAGCCAAAACTGTACAAAATACAGAGTTTCCCCCAGAAAACTTGCTGATCTTGGCAGAAGGGGTGCTGGGGATGTTCACCACCGTGTTTTGGAAATAAAAATGACAAAGAAAACACAGCCGTAAACTAAATAAAACTAGGTTTTCTGTAGGTTGTGTATAGCCAAAGGCCATTACTTTTTTTTAATGGATCATTTGCTGCTACCATCTGAAAATAACAGGTAGAGTGAGTTGAACGTCGTACCAAACTGTTTTGTTAATCTGCATGTGATTAGGACAGGTGTGTATTTTCGGTGATCTTCCAGTTTTGTCTGCCCTTGCAGATTGGGCAGAATACTGATCACTAATAGGAGAGAATCTTAATGATAACATAAAACGCCCCTGCACGTTATTTACGCTACCACTGGGTTTTTTTAATGCAATTTCACATCATGTATGTTTAGGTTCCCATGCGTTGCATGAGAAGAAAAAACCAAAAACAAAAAAAACTATGCACCCTGCTATTTACGGTTTAGTACAACAAGGCATTGATATACGTCTCATTATTGACACCATCAGCTTTCCGTACATTGATGCTATTGTCCAAAACAGCCTTCATAGAGGAATCAATAAATTATGATAAATCTATTTTTAATATTGTATAAAAAAGGCTTTAATGGTAGAAGGAAAAATCTGTAGAATGTGTCATTTTTTTTGTCTGATTAATTGATCAACATGTAGGAAAGTTAAGGTTATTGATGTGTTTGAAAGTTTAGTAACAAAGATAATTTTTTCCTAATTTAAGATCATTTTAAGTTGAGTAAAAATTATCCTTATGTTTAAAATGTTTAAAAATTTGAAAAAGAACTTGCCATCAATAAATCTGTAGGCAAGCGAAGCCACTTGGGGCGACCCGCAGAAAGGAACGCATGTATTTATCACTTTGACTTTATATATGGTTAAGGTAATCATTTATTTGTTTTACTGCTGGCTAACAAATTTAAATACAAGCTGGGTAAAATGTAAATAAGTTGACATTTTTAATCTTTCTTTGTTCACAATGATAAGTTTAAAACTCTTGTCCGGATTTAAAGATCTGCGCTTCCTTCAAATCTCTTTACTATTTTAACACAACTGCACTTCCTCCGTCCTTCCAGCCAGAACCATTCATGTTAAAGTCACATTTCTGTTCACAAATTCCAACACAGATTTCAGAACCAGGGGATT
Source organism: Girardinus metallicus (assembly GCA_903067095.1). NCBI lineage: Eukaryota > Metazoa > Chordata > Actinopteri > Cyprinodontiformes > Poeciliidae > Girardinus > Girardinus metallicus. The sequence continues at coordinate 31,161 of CAEGAE010050426.1, forward strand.
GAAAAGCTCAACAGGCTGATAAAAAAAAAAAAAAAGGCCGGTTCTGTTCTGCGAGAAAATACAAAGATTTTTCATAAAATCATCTTCGTGAGACACTGTCTTCAGTCAGAGGCTTTTTCAAACTTGCTGTAATACTGACTGCTACAGGAGATCCTTCCTACTCACAGCCATTAGCCCTGATAATATGTGTTGCAACATTTAATTTGTTGGGTTAATAAAGTATTTTTGAAATGAATTGTATTTCACAATGTGTAAAAGGAAGTATGTTGAATCTAACAGTTTGCAGCTTGAAAGGAAACCATATCGTTTCCTGAATAATTAACACCTAACATGTAAGAGCTGGTGTGTGTGTGTATGCGTGTGTTTGTCTAATAAACACTCTTTACAGTTCTTATGTGGTACAAACACTCAACTTGAGTCATTTTCAATATCAGTGAACTGTTTAAAATCAAACCAGTGACGCAGAGAGACACGAATCTGTTTAAAAAAAAAGAAACACTATGTGGTTCAACGGGGCTGCTGCGAGAAAGCGAAAGAGAGCAAGACTTTCAGCAGATAACGGGACGGTTTTGCAGGTTTTATCCTCCTGACCTCTTTTAACCTCGGGTTGTTCTGGAAGGCGCTCAGCAGCTTCTTGGCAAAGTCAGAGTTGCAGTAACAAATCTACATTCTCCATGCAGAGACAGATGTTAGCCATGTAAACCGCTAATAAATGACACCATACACTAAAATAACTGACGTGATGTTACTTCTGCTCCTAATATAAATAATGAACCACAACAGGAAGCTGCTATCTTGAATGCAATTTGTAAACCTTCAATCAGTGGTTAAGGAGAAATCTGACATTATTAAGGATGAACTTGAATAAATCAAAATCTAAGGTGCAAAACACAAACCTGGATCCACCCTGTAAACAGCTGGAAACCTTCACAACTCCAACTTCACTCTGCAGGCGCAGGTTGACATTTCCATGTACTAAGCGCCAGCTCCGGCGTTTTGGATGTGGGTAGGATCCACTTTTACGCACAGACTTTTACGCCTGGCGCGTAAAAGCTCCAAAACAAGCTTTTTAAACGTGGTGAAATCCAACTTACTTGTCATATTCCGCGTTGTCCTTGTCGCACCGTGCGTCCTTGTGTTTCTGCCAGTCCTTCCCGTGCTTGCAGGTGGTGAGCAGCACCACGTCCTCCCCGTTGTGGACGTGGTATAAGGCATTCCGCGTGTCCGAGCCAATCCCGGTCAGGTAGCGCTTCCCCTTGAACACCAGCATGTACTTTCTAAAAGGCGGGATGGAGTTGTACTTCAGGAAGCCCCTCTCCCCTCCGGTCCGAGGGTGCTCCTTGGAGAAGAGCGGGATGGAAACGTCGAAGTTGGGCCTGAAGTTCTCAGAACCGATGCTCGCCTTGGCCAGCATGGCCTGGCCGATGTCAAAGCCCAGGTCCTCCGTGTAGTCCGGCCAGGTTCCGGAGTACAGGTTAAAGATGAGGTGGTTCCTGCCGTCGTTCCACAAAGGCAGGCTCTGGACCTTCGTCTTCAGGTTGTGGACGTACTGAGGGGACAGCTGGTCCCGATCCAGAGTGTCCAGACTCAGGACGAACAGACACGCCTGTCCCGGGTCGGAGGTGTAGAACCTGGAGCCCTCGATGGTGGATAGGATGTTCTGGTAGCTCTCCGAGATCTTCTCCCCCTTCTGCTGGGGGTAAACATAAACTTTGAAGCCGTTCTTCTGGCACAGAGAGAAGTCGAAACAGGAATCCATGCGGCACCGCTTGCCCCTGTAAACGCTCCTGTTCACGTCCCGCTTCTGCGTCGGAGATATGTGCAGGTTGTAATCCTCGGTGTCCGTCTGATCCCAGGGCAGGAAGGCGTGTAAAGGGTCCGAGTAGTGGGGCCACGGCTGCTCGGGCCGGTACCCGCTCCTGCTGCGGTCCTGCCGGCTCCTCCTGGCCGCTGGAAGCTCAACCCCTCCGAGGTAGAAGAGCAGCGCCAGGCACGCTCCGGCGGACAGCAGGATCAGGTAGCGTTTTTTGGCCTGCATGTGTCCCGGGAACAGAGGCGACTTGCTCAGGAATAACAAAGCTAAAGTGGCCCCAAGTTAGGCTTTCACCAGCCCCGGCTGCATCGCTCCATCCCCAACCCCCCCTCTTCGTGTTGTGCTCCGAGATCCGGCGATTGATCCAGCGCATGTGGGCGATTTGTACGCCGCTTGTGGAGTTTCACCACATCCAGCGACGCACCGACAAAGACCTGTCCGGAGCCTCTGCGCTGCGGCCGCTTCCCCTCATCCAGGCTGGAGCGCCAGCGGCCGGGGTCCCCGAGGCTCTCCCAGACGCGAAGGTTGGATGTTGAACACCGGGTAGAATTTGAAAAAGAAAAAAAAAAAAAAGAAAAGAAAAAGAAGAATAAAGAAAGAAAGAAAGAATCCCCGGCGGTGTGAACGCCTCTCCGGCTGGATGTTGTCCTTTTATCGCTCCATGGTTGCCCGGTTTGGAAGAATCAAAAACACCGGGAGACGCTTCAGCGGTCCAAATGTAACCTGACAAATCCCTGCATTTCTCTGCTTATTCATCACCTCCGCTCATTCCCCTCACAGATATCAAAAGAACATGATCGGAAGAGAGCGGCGGAGCGGGCGAAGTTGTCCGGCCGGGCGGGGGGAAGCGAGCGGCAGCCTCAAACTGGAGGGATACGCTGGGAAAACGTTGGGAAAAAACGGCAGGATTCCTCCGACCGAGTGTCCAATTACCGAGTGCTCAGTTGTTCCGATTGTTGCTCGCTAACATTCCAATCCCGACACGACGCCAGTTGACGTTACGTCCCACCGAGAGGAAGCGGCGCCGCTGATTGGTCCTTGTGTGGGAGCGGAAGGGGCGGGACTTGGAGGAAAGCACCCATTCATAACCGGTGTAAATTATCTGATTGTAACTTTATAATTGGGGGGACGCAAAAGGAAGCGAAACACCGCCTGCTTTAAGATGGGAATAGGTGACGGATTTATCTTTGTTTTGGTCTTTTAATTAAAAATTAGGACTTTATTTTCTGTTTTGTTCCCCTCGCGTATGGTTTCAGTACACCATAATGCGGCCACAACATGCAGAGGAAACTTTTAATTTGTCATATTTATTTTGCCACCCCGCCGCCCCAAACAGGAAGCGAAAGGAGACATATTTTGACCTTTATTCAGATTAAATCAGATAACAACCAATTTCTTTGTAACGCACCAACAAAGCTGCATGAATTTTGAACATTTTTCTGACTTAAATAATAGCCATAAAACTTTGTATTGGTAATTTTGACTCACCAACATAATTTATAATAATAAAAAAAATAAAAATCCGCAGAGTAAAAAATGAACATTACAAGGTTGACTTAGAAATGAGTTAAAAAGTTATAAAAAATGAAACATTTTTATGTTGAGTCAACCTAAAGAAAATTGGGGTGACCTTATAAAAATTTATCGTAATTAATTATCAGTTTATATAATTGCTAAAGTCAGTTAAGTCAACTTAATTGAAGTTGTGGCAATAGCTTCTTATAATAAGTGTTTTTAATATGACGGTTAAAGTTGAAACAACTTTACTGAGTCAAAACAACAAGGAAACTACAGTGAGCCCAGTTTTTCTTTACAGTGTACTGCATGGTTAACGTGGTAGAACATTTCTTGTTTGTTTTACTAACAACAATCTGTGTGTTTTGAATATACATCCTCTAATGGGACAAAATGTACTAAAGTTCAAGGTGTATAAATACCAGGGTTCATTTAAACTGGTACTATCTGCGTAATTTGCTTTAAAAGTTATTTATTACTCTTATAAATAAAATATTTCCCCTCTGATCACATTGATGCCTTGCTGTTGCATTTATCATTATTATTTAATGATTTTGTTTTTAACCAGGAAGTCTCATGAGATTTTTTTTTAGAGTTTTTACAGTATGCAAAACAAAAACTAAAAGATACAGACAGTTAAAATGTCAGAAAATTAACTTAAGTGCAAATTAAGCCAAACATTTACAGTAAGATTAAGACTGTGAAACCCCTAGAAAAGGGTTTAAAAACAGAAATTACACTCCTCAGTTAAACATTTTAATTTTAAATTCAGTCCAGGATTGAGGTGCTTGATTCCTACCAATTTTTGGGACATGAGACAAAGCAAATATGGCAGCAGTTTGCTCAAGGCAGCCTTATAATTTAGAGTATTACACATTTTACGGCCCAATTCACATAACATAGCTCTCTGTTTTGTTTTATTGTTATTTATACCTTCAGGTTTACTTTAACAGAAACGTCCTCAGCTGGGATTTATCAAATCCATCCAGAAAAAATGTTTAACCTGCCGAGAAAGAGTCAAGTTTTTTTTTAATAAATATAAAAAGATGTTGAAAAAATCCCAAAACTAGGCCTGAGGGATGCACTGTCATTCAGTTAATCATCCACTGAATGCCAAGTTTGTGCTAATAGCCTTCTGGAAATCACCTTGCTGGTGGTGAAATATCATTTCTATCCATCAGACGGTTATCTTTGCTGTTTTTAATAGATTCAGTTACAGAACGGGGAACAAAACAGGCCCTTGTGTTACATTTACTCTCATCTGTCTCATGCACACCGGTTCAGCCGCTTGTACTTTTTTAAACAGAAATAAAGAATCAGCCGACTATATTCTAGCAAATCAATGGATTAAGGAAGACAACCCTCCGAAGTTTAACATGTAGGACTGGAGTAATACTAGACTATATTCTGTATTATTTCATAGGTGTGTTTATGTTTGTTGTAATTATGAAGTATTTTTGTGTACATTCAGTTAAAGCAGATGTATCAGTTGGTATAAATTTATTTTTCAAGGTTTTCTTTTCATATGTTCAAAAGTGTGTGTGTGTGTGTGTGCGTATACATGTATGGAGAAAACCTTAAAGTGGGACGAATGGGGAGGATTTTAGGTGACTGGTCAGAAACTGTCACCTTACTGGGATTTTCATCCACAACCAGGTCTCAGGTGTAAAAAGAATGATCTGAAAAAGAGAAAATAACCACTGAGCAGCAGTTTGTGTGGATGAAAAAAGCCTTGTTGAGGTCAAAGGTCGGAATGGTTACAATGGTATGCGGAATGCAGTGGACCCCCACGTATTTGCGGCTCAGTACTTGCGGAGTCACCTACTCCTGGATTTTTCTACGGACCACGACTTCAAATTATTCATGGAAAACTTTCCTATTCGTGGATTTTTTTCCTAAACTATTCGAAAGAAAATGCGGCTTAGAATGCTGAAATAATTAGGCATAGTGCTAAGCTAATGGCTGGGTTTTACAAACCAACCAATCCATGTGGGCTATTAACTTTCCTTGATGCTGATTGGCTGAACAAGAGAGAATTCAATTCTGCAGAATGTAACTTTCATAAAACTGTCACCATGTTTGTTGTGAGACAGATAATCTGTGAAAATATCGATCTCATCCCTGAGCTGCTATTGTCCTATCCCGACCAAAAACAACCAATCAGAGCCAGGAGGAGGTTCTTAGTGCTGTCAATCAATATCATGTACTCGCTGCTAAATGCGCTAACGACAGAAAAACAACTTACCATTACAGAAAAAACATTTGTCTGCTGTCATCGGTGTCCATGCTAACCAGACTGAACATTCTTGACAGGCTATGCTAGCTGCAGCAACAACGTCACTTTATGTTTCAGGATTAGACGCCAAAAAACACTCAAACATTTCCCACACAAAGAACAGGACATTCAGTCTGTTACAGTCTTATGTTTTTAGGCTTGACGTTTATTTTTCTTTTATTAATAAGTGATCTCTGTAGCAGATTAGCTACCGCTGCTATTAGCTAATCTAACACTGCGGTGGTTGATTGGCTAATTTAAACAGAGTTGGTATGAGTCGCCCTTTTTACTTTGTAACTAAACCAAAACACACCAAATTCCACAGCACGTCTACAGGTCACATTTGTCAAAGTCAAGCTAGCATAACTGAGCTACTTCCCTCTTCCTTGGTATTTCTTTCTTATTTAAATCTTTTTCCTGAGCTTGTCATCTAGTTGTGGTAGAGTTGACAATTGGTAGCAAAGCACCGCTTCCCTTTTTTGTTTATGCATCAGGTGTACATTTAAGATTTAGTGTGTTATACTGATAACGTAACAGCTAAAACCAATGCTAATCATCGTTAGCCAGCAGCCTTTTGCCCTAAAGCAGGCAGATGGGGGCCGGATCTTGCACACGTGACATGACGCTGCAAGGGGCTGCAACAAAGTGACAGTGTTAACAAATACTTAAAAAACATATTTTAATAAAAGTTACATGCAGTAGGTTTAAAGTGGCTGATGCATCATGGACAATGCATCCATGATGATGTTTCACTCAAAGCTCTTCATTTATTCACATTTGAACTCAAAGAGATGCTACAGAGGAAGCACTCTATAAAGAAACTAGAGGTTGCTCAACACTTACATTCATACTGTGCCGTATTTTAGAGGAAAACTGGGAATTTTCGTCAAGTCTGATTTATTTCTGACCCATTTGAATTTAACGCCCGGCCTTTTGTCAGGAGTAAGCCGCAGATCTCTAACCCAATAACCCAAAAGGGAAGAAAAAAACAAAAAAATATAAATAGGTTTTTAAACATTTTATTGCTACATGATGTAACACTGATATCGCCCAGACCTCAATGTCCTGTTAAATGGATGATCTGCTTGTTAATTTACACCAAGGCATTTAATGAGAACACATTACTGGGCTGAAGCTTCACCCGCTAACAAACCCGAGCGACGCGGCGGATGCGACCCTCTTGAAGGGGAAACTAATAGCGGAGGAGTGTTGTTCGCCGAGTGTCACCATGCCTCATAAGCCAACATAATCCTCCTCGCTGCCATTTGGTGGCACAACACTCGGGGCCGGGTGAAGAGGCCATCCTCATTTTTTATCAGCCAATTAGCTCAGCAGAGAGGGGACTAATTAGCGGGGCTGGCTGGGAGGCAGGCCAGCATCCTGCGGTCGGCCAGCACTCAACGTGGGAGCGTGCCGCTGATGGAGAGGCCTGGGTGTCGTTCCCAGGGGGGCTGCTCACGTCTTTGTGGCCGTTCTGTTGGATTCTTTGTTAAATAGTTTATATGTAGGAAGGGTTTGTCGACCGCCTGCAGCTGAATGCGTTCCCCAAATCGGTGCTTCCCAACCCTGGTCCTCGAGGCGCGCTGCCCTGCGTGTTTTAGAAATTTCCCTGCTTTAATGCATCTCATTCAGCTGATTGCAGTTCAGGAAACACCTGCTAATTGAAATCACCTGTGCTGAAGCAAGGAAACACCTAAAACATGCAGGGCAGTGAGCCTGAGGACCAGGGCTGGGAAACACTGAACTAAATCCTCCATCTGTTGCCGTTCACAGTCAGCGTCTTCCTTCAGGAATCCGTCAGAGCCTCTCCTGACTTTGTCTTTACGCAGAGGAGCTTTCACTTACTCAGAGCTGCGTAGTAACTAGTTACATTTACTCGAGTAACTTTTTTGAAAAAAAATTTACTTTACAGAGTATTTTTACTACACTGTACTTTTTACTTTTACTTGAGTAATTTCATTATGAAGTATTTGTACTCTTGAGTAAAATTTCTGGATTCTCAACCCACCGAATGAAAAACAAACATGTTTTAACCAGACACAGACAGGCAGTTTTTCCTAAAGTTTCATGTTTTTTATTGACTGACACTGATTTAAAAACAATTTCTTTTACTTATCCTGTTAATTTTTATAATTATTGTCATTTTTGTCGTTAAAATACAAAAATTTCCAATTATCGTCATATTTTGGTCCGTCTGATTATGTAACTTTTAAATATTAGATGATTGATAACTTGATCTGTTACTCAGTACAAGAGTGAACTTTTTTACCAAATACTTTTTTACTTTTACTTGAGTCATTTTATTCTGTAGTATTTTTAGTCTTACTTGATTCTCTACCCACTGAATGAAAGGAAAACATGTTTTAACCAAAAAGTAACGAGACAGTCACAGACCTGCAGTTTTATATTGAAAGAAACTGATTTGGAAAGAAAATAAATTGCCTGATTTTGTTATTTTTTTGTTACTTTTATGAATTACTGTCATTTTAGTCCTTAAAATACCAAAATTTCAACTTTAATTTTACATTTTCGTCTGCCAAATGATTTAATTTTTAAATATTAAATGATTAATTTCATCAGTTACTCAGTACTTGAGTAGACCTTTTAAAAAATACTCTTTGTATTTGGTAAAAAGACACAAAACAGAGTAAAAACACGCTGTAGTACTGCTACTTTTACTTTAGTACATTTTTTTGCTCTGAGCTTCTTTTGATGAACCTCATGTCTCTCAAGTGTCATTTAACTGGTTTCCAGTTAAATGACACTTGAAACCAGAGAATGTGGGTAATTTGAGTAGATGTGTTATTTTTAGATAGACTGGATCCCCATTATTAACATTTCTTTTTTTAAACGGACTGGATTCAGTGGCTTTAGCAGACTATTGTGTTAACAGCCCTGCCATGAAAGGAACCATATACTCCTACTTTATCCGAGCTGTTTGGGAACATTTTGTGGCTGTGTGGTCTCAGATCGATGGTGCCGAGGACTGGGAATGCGTCCAACGAGCTTTGCTGCTCTCCGCTCCCTCATCCTTCCTCGTGTTTACTTCTAATATACCAACCACAGAAAATAAAAATCCCCTCCTCCTCCTCCCCAGAACAGTCGGTGCTGAAACATGAGAGGACAAGAAAGCCTCTGCAGCTGTGAAACCTTAGAAGCTGGACAAAGCAGCATATGTCAAACATCCTGCTTTTTAATCTGCACAAATGAAAAAAAAAAAAACTTGGAAGAGAGGAATGCATCCCGTTGGCGTCGATTCTTCCTATTAGGAAAATAAGATCCTCATGCTGGGTTTGTTATGAGAAGTGGAGTTTATTCTAAGCAGACGAGGTGTGGAAAGGATGATGAGCTGCATTTACAACGGCTTAATCTTTGATTTATTTCCCAGCATACAGAGGAATTAAATTATATATGAGAACACTTTTAAAGGGAATATTCATCTCAGTTAGGCCTGTCACGATTACAAATCTTGCTGGATGATAAATTGTCCCAGATGTTATTGCGATAAATGATAATATTGTTTTTTTTTGAGACCATTTTTAAGTAACAGAATGGCATAACAATGCAAGAATACATCCTCAAAAATTAATATACCTTAAATTCTGATGAATATTTAAGATTGGAACTGGAAGACATTTTAAATATCCAAAATTAGTGAGAAAATGCAACAAATAAAATGAATTATTTAGTCTCTGTAAACATACCATGACTAGTTGAGACCAAAACCCCAAGCTGAAGACTTTTTGTCATGAGAGAAAAGAGAAAAATTATAAATCCTACAAATAAAAATTACTGACTTTGTTTTAATTTATCTTACAAGTAATTGATTTATTTCTTATTGTGATAGAAAATCATCAAAAACTTAATTTCTGTCATTCAGAAACAGATTTATTGTACATTGTGACACAGTGAAATGGCTCATTTCATTTCATTTTGATGATTTGATGATCAGTCAATAAAAACACAAATCAGTTTATCAGAAATTTTTTATATTAAATAAGAGCAAAAATATATCTCAGCTACAGAAATGCTTTGTTAACTGACACACGTCGCATGAAAATTAAATGGGAGGAAAAACTGCGGTATAAAGGGTGTAGAACATGCACCCATAAAGTAAAACAGATTAGTCTGTCTCGCAGTGTGTTCAAACATTAAAGTTTAGTCTAAGTAAGTTGAAAGTCCAGGGAGTTTCCAAAGGTTTCTGTTATTTTTTTTTTTTACAATTCTTACTAAGTTTTCCCTTTCTGAACTCCCGCTTTAGACTCAAAACTGGTCCCTCAAAATAACCTCTCCCTTGACTTCTGAGAAATGAACAGGAATGTGATGACTTTTAGGAGTTTAGTCTGCTTTATGTTATAGAAGAAGAAACTCCTGTTTTCACTTTATTGCTCACTGTGACGCTAATAAAAACAAACTTTCACTTTCTCTTCTCTAGAAGACACAAGTAGGTTTTGTGTCCAGATTGACTGCTGATTGAAACTGTTAGGATGACATCCACCTTGATGAAAAACACAAAAACAGTGCAAGCAGGAGAAAAAGCTAACACCAGAGCATGACTCCGCCACCGCTGTGTTTCACTGCTGGGTAAACAGATTGTTTTGCATTGTAATGTTTGTGTCAAAAGCCAAAAGGTCAGTTTTGGTTTCATCAGAAAACATTTTTTCATTCAGACTTTTGGGAAATTCCAGAAGTTTACAGAATATTGCCGTCATTTTCACAACAAACGCTCGGCTGGCATTTTTATCTCCAGCTTCTTCCTTGTCGTCTCGTTTTTATGATGTTTTTTTTTTTCTTTTTTACTGCGCCGTGTTTGTATCCTTCTGATAATTCTCCACTGACGTCATTTTAATCCTTTAACGACTCTTCAAACTGTGGCTTTAGCTAAATGATGGAAAACTACAAAAATGAAATTATAGTTTCAACATTTTCTTAAGGAATGATGTAATATTCCTTGCAAATCTCCTAAATGTGGCTCTGACAGCGTCTCATCAGTGAGAATGAAATGATAAGATCAAAACCACTCCTATCCCACTTACTCAGCTTGCTCAAAACTCCCGACTGAACAAATAAACCAGGCCGCTGTTTAAACAAACACCCGGCTCACTGGTGAGTTGGGCTTCCCTGGCACCGATAAACTCCGTGTGAAAATCCCTTCCCGGCAGAGACGGCCGCCTGCCATAAAGACTTGCAAATTCAGGTCGCGGTAAACAAATACGTGCGGCTGGAAGGTAATCTGTGGGTTCGGGGAGTTTCAGGCAGAGCGAAGACAAAACAGCCTTTGAGAGTCTTCAGGCTTCTGCTGATCAGGTGCTGATAAACTTCGCTCTGGATGATGTAACAAGCTGGGCTGCTTCAGCGACAAAGGGCATGTGTGTGTGTGTGTATGTGTGTGTGTGTGTTGGTACGAAGGCAGGCACTGATGATTGTAAATACTAAGCCTCCAAAGTGTGGTGAAGGTATGCACCTGTCCCCTGTATGCGAGTTAAATGCCAGTTTATACTGTGAAAGAACTCACAAAACCAGTTACAGGTCACTGGGAAACGTTGGATTCTGTTTCCCATGTCTTGTTGTATTTATTTTGGCTGTGTGGCGTAACTATCAGAAGTCATTATCTTACCTGCACCAAACATCACTCCGAAAAATCTCAACTTAGAAACCATGGGAGAACCAAAGCAAATCTGGCCAGGTAATTTTGGTCTAGTTCAAGGCCCTTTACACGTGAAGTCACACTCTCCAGAACCCCACAGACGTCTAAACAACCAATATGCTCCTGTAAGCCTCGTCAAAAAACAAGACATTTGTGACCTAATATCGCTTTAAATTAGCTGATTTCACTGTAAAAATGGTCACAGGGTGCTGCGCGGTCGGCCACACAAACAGACAAGAAGAGAAACCAAACTTGTCATTTTATTGTGTAACTTTTAATGAGGAAAGATGGCGGCGATGGTTGGCAGCCGTTGATCATAACGACTAGCAGCCCGTGGTGTGATCGCGGATTTTACAAGGTAAGAAGATTAATGTTCATATACTTTATAAATAAGCATTATTAGAAACAAGCATCACATTATGGAGAAGGTACGCTTCTAACCACCAGTAACCATGGAAACAGTGCCCCGCCATCATGTAGCCTAGCATGTATGGAAAAAACTGGTTAGCTTTTCGTCCTCTGTACGTTTTTATTGCTGCTCCGGTCTAAGGGGAAACGCTGTAGTGATGTAGTGACATAAATCCTATGGTGTGAATTCAGGCAAAGTTGATAATTTTACAAACACGTCAGGAGGGAGGAGGTACGGCTCGGTTTCCAAGCTAGCTGCTTCTAACTTTTGTAAATACTATGAGCCTCAACCAGGTGTGCTACGTTCACAGACAGATTAGCTCGAACAAGAAGAAACCGTGAATAAATTGACAAGAACAACTTTGGAAAACAACTTCAGTCGCTCAGTTAAATACTCCTGTCCTTCACTTCCGACGTTCATATCAATCCAAATGTTGATCTCTGAACTCTTCCTGAGTTAAAACATTAGTATTGTCGTTTCTAAACTAGTATAAACTTGTTTTCTTTGCATTATTTGAGGTCTGAAAGCTCTGCATCTTTTTCGTTATTTTGACCATTCCTCATTTTCTGCAAATAAATACTAAATTTTTGCTTGTAATTTCAGAGACATGTTGTCAGTAGTTCATAGAATAAAAGAACAATGTTCATTTTATTCAAACATAAACCTAGTAAGAGTAAAGTCAGAGAAACTGATCATTTTAAGTGAGCTCTTAATTTTTTCCAGAGCTGTATCTTAGTACACTTGAAATGAGGCAAAACTAACTCGAAAGCAACTTTTTAGCAAGATATAAAAGCTTATTTTCGGTCAATAAATACTTAATATTGATGAAAAAATATAACATGGCAAAAATGTGTTATAAGTGAAATAATCTGCCAATGGAACTAGCATTTTCCATCAATATTAAGAAATTACTGACTAAACAGACTCCTGCGTATTACTGAAAAGTTGCTTGTCAGTTTATTCTCATTTTTTCAAGAATCCACACCAAAATTACTTGGTAAGATCTTGTGTTTTTTGCAGTGTCACAGTTGCTAAAAGTAAAGACAGAGCGTCATACACTTTTATACAACTCAACAGTTGCATAAAAGTTGCAGACAATAATACAAACATCACTTTCCCATAAGATTGTGTTGCTAGAGGTTCCTGAGATGATCGTAACATGTTACCAGTGACAAAATCCCAAAATAACTGAACATAAATTTGAGAAACAACAACAGCAAAGCGTACCCCGCCTCTCGCCCGGAACGTTAGCTGCACCAGCACCCCTCACGACCCCACTGGGGACAAGGTGTTAGAAAATGGATGGATGGATAGACAACGGCAAAGCTAGCTGTACTCGTTTTTTTATGGAGAGATGAAGTGACAGTTTCAGGTGTGATTATCGGAGGTAAACAAAGCCATCGACTTAGCGACTTTGTTGCTATATGAGCAAGTTTGTGGTCCCTTCTACAAGTCGTCTCTTTCAAACACGCAACTAGCAATTAATCAAACTTCTTCTCTTTGCTTCTGCAGCATGTATAAGTCTTTGCAACAAGCACTGGGAGCTGCAATGGGTTCCTCACTTTGTCCCAAAGCACTCACAGGTGACCCAGTTCTCGGTCTCTCAGCTGCATGGAGAGCTCCCTCCCATCCAGACTGCTAATTAATCTAATTTTGGCTAAAATAAAGCACTGCGCTTAGAGGGGCAGAATTTTGTATTTTCCAGGCAGAAAGTGACATTTTTATAGCCCAATCAAGTAACTATGATAATTTCAGATGTAATAAAAATGCTACATACATCAAATATGACTGAAAACAAATTTGGCTTTGTAGTTTAATACATTGAACTTAATCACTAATCAGCTGTTACCTTGTCTCTGAACAGCACATTAGCTTATTTTTGATTAGCTGTTTAGCTTGTCTCTTAACGGCAGTTAGCTTGTTTCTGATCAGCCGCTAGCTTGTTTCTGATTAGCAATTTAACTTGTTTCTGATCAGTTATTAGCTTGTTTTTGATTGGTTGTTTAGCTAGTCCTTGAACAACCGTTAGCTTGTTTTTGATTAGCTGTTTAGCTTGTCCTTGAACAACCGTTAGCTTGTTTTTGATTAGCTGTTTAGCTTGCCTCCGAACAGATATTAGCTTGACTCTGTTAAATGTTAGATTCTTTACCTTGGTTAAACACGATTTAGAGTCCTGGAATCCTCTGGTACATCACTGATTAGCTTTTAGCTCGAGTCTGACAGGCTGCTAGCTTTGCTCCAGGTAGCTGTCAGCGCGATTGAGAAGACTTTAGCTTTAGTCTGTCGGCTCAACTCTGATTAGCTGTTAACTGGATTCCAAGTAGCTGAACTTTGATTGTTGTAGCCATAAGATTTCAGTACTTTTGTATAAAAGTGTTAACATGGAAAAGTGTTTGTAGCATTGCTTAATATGACAAGAAATTTACTGAAGTAATTCAGCAGTGCTCTTTTTGATTGCGGAGAGCATAAATTGTTTGGGTAGTGTTCATTGACAAAGATTTGACATTTGTTCCAACCTGACTCGTTTTTAGGAGGGATTATCTTGAATAAGACGTGTTGAGAACACGCCAGATGCGTCAAAATCACTGTTGCTGTTGTTTCCGTTGCCGGCCTATTTGTCGGACGTGTCGGATGCATTGGATGCGCTAAACGCTTCACATCTTAGCTGCGCTAGACGTGCCAATCGCGCCGCGACGGACCCTCAACCCGCCTCCACTTAGGCTTTGATTGTGAATCAGATGCTATTGTTATTTGTTTGCAAGGGAAACTTCCTCCTGCTCATGTCGGTGGTGTAAAAGTTGAGGGAGACATAAATACATCCATTATGTAACAACAGTTGTCAAAGGACCGACCTCGCTCCTAACCAGCGGCAACTATTTATTTCCATATTGTTGTCCGTTCTCTTACCTGACGATCACAAATGGCACAGTGACAAAAAGGCCAGAGGTTCAGCTGGCGGTTCTGTGACTGGCGAAGCTGTGGCAAGTGAGTGGGAGTGAACCTCCACTCAGAATTTTCTGTTCTCAGACTGCCAGGCTCACGGACTGCTTCAGGCTACTGAATGCTAAATGGTGTAGCCTTGGCTATCCGCTCAAAGTGCTGCTCAGTCGGTGTGTGGGATGCCGAGTGATCTCCGCATTCTTTATTTACTTTAGGTGACCTTTCGACTCCAGAGCCAAGAAGCCTTCAGGGCAAACTGAGAAGGGTTTAAATGTTTGGGGGATGTGGGAGGGAGGACACCGTTTGTTGCCAGGGCCCTGAGTGAGCAGCTCTGAAACGCCACAGCTCCAACCCCAGATCTCTACAGGGAAGAGCCAGCCAGCAGGCAGCAGCAAATGAAGCGTTTCAGGGTAGATGTGGTGAAAGGTTTTTGTCCTCATTAAAACAGAAATCCCTGCCACTGCTTCCTCATTTGTATTCCACCGCTATTCATTTGAGGTGGATTTTGATTTGGGGGATTTGGACGGCGTAAGGCCACTGAAGCCAGGAGGCAGAGGATGCATCTCACAGTTTCATCTTACGCAAAGCCCCGAAAGAACAACTTGACATCTACTTTGCCCTCTCTTACTTACTTTCAAACTTCGCAATTAAGAATAAAACCTCTGTCTTGGCTGAACAGAATAAAAGCAGGGTCCAACATACACCGCAATAAAGCAGCTACTTTTACGCACACTCAGGGATGAATGTGCCAATCACTTGAAGCATCGGCCCCACTTCAGGGAGCCGAGACATAATGAGCGCCGGTGTCATTAAATCTACCGAGCTGATATTAAATCAGGATCTTTCAAAGAGGCTCGTACCGATATTGCTGCAGAAAGTGCTGATGCTGCGCTGGGACCTGGCGGCTACAGTACGGAGAGGATTTTGCATCCATTCAGAGATTCTCTAATTCCCCCCGGGCTCTCCACTGCAAAGTAATCCACTTAATTTACAATTACCCATGCAAGCCACACTCATATAGAATGATAAATAGGCTCAAGTAATCCCACTGATAGAGTGAAAAAAGTCAGGCCATCTACACGCGGCGGGCTGCTACGCTTCCACACATTCCTCTTTGGCTGAACTTAAATACAAATGTTTTAGACCAAATCTGCTTTATTTGAGCAATTACAAAAAAATCTGTTTTTCAGTGATTATTTTAATTATTAAAGGAAACCTGCACAACATAATAAAGTAAGTGAATTAATAATTAAGTGATCAGTTTCACCAACCACACATAGATGAAGTTTATTATAACTAATTACAACTAAATACTGTAAACTGAACTTGAGAACATTTGACATACAGAAATAAAAGTGCTACTTAATGAGAGAAAGTATAACTAACTGGAACTATATTGTGCTTTCATAAGGCTGAAACACACTGAAATTATAAACATATCCTTCATTTCCATGTTTCTGAATCTATTCATTGGCATTTCCATACAGTGATGTGAAGTGATGTGATTTCCTTTTTGGTTGAATGCAAATGTTTTAGGTCAAATTTGCTTTATTTGAGCAATTATAAAATCTATTTTTTAAGTGATTATTTTAATTACTAAAGGAAACAAAGTTATAAGAAGCTGTTTGTAAGAAAGTAGCTGAATTAAGTATTAATTGATCTTAATCAGGTTTTTGAGCTCAGTGCCTCGCTGCTGAAATGTGCTACAAACAAATAAACCTGAACGTTTCGCAGGTTTCACCAACTCAAACCTAAGACCTTTTTGTGAATGAAATTAAAAACCTGCATCACAACAGAAGTTTACAGAAGAAATTTTTATGTTTTTCAGTGCTCTTTACACCTTTTTTTTAAATTTTTTGCAGAACCTTGTTTGGGTTGGAAACAGCAAAGACAAACATCTTCAAGCCAACTGGTGATAAATTCAAACTTATCCAAGACGGATGTGAAAAACCTAACTAGCTAGCAAGGATTTACATATTAGCAGCTAGTTTAACGGTAGCCTCAACCACCTCGAGTCGCGCAACGAAGCTGTCTGCGTGTGACTCAAACTTTTAGCTGACAGAAACGTCCATTGGGAAAATTAAAAACTACATCAATATGAGGTTAAATAGTCCTGCCTGGACAGAATTTAAGACTCGGGACACTTTTAAGGCAAAAATATATTTTTTTAAATGATTTTGAAACATCTTAAGTCATATCAAAGTAATTTAATGGAATGTTTTGTGGAAGGAAAAACTAATATTGAAGTTGAACATTTTGTAATAAATGTAATGTTTAACTGTGTTCTAATTTTGTGACATGCATCTGTTAAATAAAATGTAAAAATGAAATAAACTGTAGAATTTAATTTCTTGTCCGGCTGACAATCACATTATAGTGACACAACGTGTCAAAGATTTAGGATTCTATATTTAAGATGCAAATTAGCCTTAATTTTAGGTAAAAATAAGACTTTTTAAAGATGCGTTGACACCAGGGGTTAACCTCCCCAGGAGTGGCCAAACTTCCTCCAGGATTTCATCTGTGATTCATCCAGAAGGCCACAAAAAACCCAGAGCAACATCTGAAGCACAGCAGGCCTCACATGTTCAGCTAAGGTCAGAGGTCACAATTCAACAAAAGTTGCTTTCATGGGTTGAAAACCTCACAAAGGCTCATTTCACATTTACCAAAAAAGTCCAAAGACTTATGGGACGACACAAACAGCATGTCAGGGAAACATCTTACATACAGTTAAACATAGTGGTGGTGTGCAGGGCCGGCCCAAGGAATATGCAAGTTAATCCCCCCAGAGCACCAAGCTAGCATGATAAAGAAATACATTTAAAATCAATACAAACTAGAAATAATTCCTGTGTTGTTTTTAATAGTTGTTGCACAAATAATGGTTAATATCTTCCTGCTTATATCAAGATATCAAACTTGTTAAATTGTAAATTTAGTGTTTATCAGGTGGCGTTACGTTCAAAAAAGTAAACGGAGAACTTAAATACCGTTGTACATTTCAAAATCCACCATTTTTTAAAAAGTTTGTCACACCTGAAAGGTTAAAATTAGTAGCCAATGTAGCCCTGGTTTGACGTGAGCTAATTGTTGCTGTGATGGTTGTCTGTGTCACTTCATTTTGCAAAAACGTATTTCATACAAACATTTCCCTGACCTCAAACTCCTGCACTTCAGCGTCTAATAACTGAAACATTTAAAAAGTCCAGACAGTCCAGTGTCTTCAAATAAACTGAATCTGTAGTATCTTGTACCACATTCTCTCCAACAGAGTTTAATATCAATCAAACATTGAATAAATAAGAAATTAGACAACTATCCTGATATTACAATAGACTCAGACTGTACACAATATTAACAATTTACTAAACTATAAAGTTTAAGGACTTCGGCACTTAAATCTTGGTTTTAATTTCGCTCTAGGCACAAACAAAATAATCTACCTTCACTTAAATAATTAACCTTAGAATACGCTTTGCAAAAATACACTTATTTCTTTACAATTAGTTAGCACACATAACATAGTTTCACAAACTCCTGCTAGTGTGGGGGAAAAACAATCCGTTCCACAGTTTAACCTGGCGTCATGCCTTCAAGACAATACACAGGGCAGAGCTGACCAACCTCTACCGGCAGCCTGCCTGTCAGACACTGAACAGGGCGAATTAACCCACGAGTGGAGAGAAAACTGACTCTTTTTAACGGTTTATAAATCACATTACGACTCTTTCTCTAACATCTGCAGTTTATCCACATTTTGAGGGAACATTTCTGAGTTGACCTCTGACCCGAGGTATGCTATGGACATAGCCTAGCTTAGGAATGATGCAGCAAATAGCATCAATATGTCAACTGCTGGCTGACATGTTGATGTCTTAAGTGCGACAGATCTCTAATGGGGGAATGTGCCTCATCACAGCTCTGTATTTGACGCCATTTGCTACACATTGGTAGCAGAAAGAAGGTTTTCACAAATACTACACTCACCTCCCTCTCTGCAGTCTGTAGGAAGTTTCTCCTGCTTTTGAAGAGAAACGCAGGAGTAAAAGCCTGAATGTGCAGAGTGAACGATAATGTTTCAGCTCCCCTGCCAGTGCAGCTGTCAGCTTTAAACTCCAACCCGGTACCAACCAAACGTCCGACTGCTGGGACGTCTGTGGGTTATGTGGCAACCCATGGGTGGACATGAGTGGGTCCGATTCCACACCTGCAGAAATCAGAACGTGTTTGATTGTGTTGGCAAAGCGGACTCAGAGCATCGGCTGCTTTTTAGGGATTTACACCGAGATTACATGACTATTTCATCATGCGGCACGGATGCTAGACGTAATTCTGGGCAGATTGGTTCCACTGCGAGGAACACTCCAGAACGTCTCAGTTTTTACTTAAAAACAAATCGTAAACAAAGCAGTAGTTTATGCTTTTCTCAAGTCAAATACCTCAGAGAAGATAAATCCAATATCACTTTGACAGACCTTCATTATACGGCTCGAGTGAAAAATACAACAACATGTTTTTAAAGGATTCCTAACTGGATGCTTTCAAATTTTCTGAGACACATCTAAAAAAATCCAGTCGTCGTTAAAGTGACAGATCTTGTCAATAAGGCACCCATTTTAAAATCGAACCTGCAACGAACTGAAAGTTAGAGACGCAAAGACAGAACCGAGGCGATACACTGAAACCTTCCTGTGACTCTAGAAAGACAAAACAAGCTGACAACTAAAAAAATATGTAAAAAAAAAAAAATGGTACATATGTGTCAATGTCAAATTTATTTGTGTGGGACATTTAAACCAGCAGCTGCCCAAAGTAGAAATCTCTTACAACTTAGTTGAAAACGAAAGTTAACTTAATATGATGCTTCAAGTTCAAAAAGAGGTCCAAAAAAAAGATCATTTTACAAAACGGGAGGGTCTAACGGTTACCAGAGTGATATAAACAACTCCAAACATGACAATTACAGATTTTGGTACTAAAACAGCACAATCAACGCGGGTAACCATGGCAACCAGTGGATCTTTCTGTAGTCAAGTTGCACTGTGTTTACAAACAAACAATCCCTCTACAGGACCGTCCGTTTCCTCGTATGAAACTCATGTTTGATCGAACTGCTGGATATTTAAACTGTGGACGCAAATCTGTCCCCAAAAAAAAAAAAGACAGATTTAGTTCTACTTACACAAAAAAATGGTGCAAGTGGAACTGCTCTCTGTAACTCCATAAGATTATAAACCACCACGATGAACATTATGGAGGTGGAAGATCAGCTGAGGAAAGTTGGATTTGCTCTTTGGGATTACATGGATGTGGGTGTGGGAATTTCACACTGTCCCTTCTCGAATAAAGATGTAGAGCTGACCTGCGCCAGCTACATTTCGGCTCCAGTCTTGTGATTCCGCCATCCTTTGGCACCATTTTACTCCCACGGCAGTTTCCAGATGGAGACAAATTAATCTTTAAATGTTTTCCATGGTTCTTTTTGACTTTGATTTGACCCCAGTTCTGCCCCGGGCTTTCCACTCCAGGTTCCCACCCACACATTTGATGAGTTCTTCTTTTAGTCTCCAAAGACGGATGCAAGGATCAATCTCCTTTCACTTTTTAATCACTCTCTCTTGCTCCTTTCCTTGTTTCTCTTTTCACTTTGATTTAACCCCTCTGACCTTTTAACTCAGTCAATTGTGCTCCTGCCCTTTCCCCCCCCGCCTTGATTCGCACATTTTAATTGCCTATGTCCCCGTCGCCAGGATTAATGAAATCTTTATTCACAGAAAGATTTGCTAATATTTACAGGAAAAAGAAAAGGAACAAAGGAAGTTGAGGAAAACGGCTTTATGTTTAGCTTTTTGTGGCTCAAATATCTCAATCAGGCCTTGCTAACGGGGCATAAATCACACGAGTCGACCTCAACAAACACAAGCGAGGAGCACATTTCTTCCTCTCTGGTCGGTTTAGCGCTCGCTGTTCAAAGCCTTTGTGGGAGAGCTGTGAAGGAAACACGGCAGATCAAAGCGTCTTTCCCTCGCCCTCTCACACAGCAGTCCTCACGCAGGAAGCGACAGATGTTGGCGATGAGTTGATGGCGGAGAAAACGAAGGCTTAGAATGACATGTGAGAACATGCTGTGGCTGCTGCTTTGGCTTGACAGAGCAGAGTTAATTATGGATGGCTGGCGAGGGCAACAGGGACGGCCGAGGCCCGGCTGCCTTCTGGCTACCCGAGCGTTGGGTCTTCTTCTGTCTTATTCCTGCTGGAGGATGAGTTGTACTGCTGGATTTTAAACGCGCTTTCTGACATAGGAAGTTAGCAGCAATTCCAGCTGATGTTTTACGCCTGACCCATTTTACAAGCAGGTTATTAGTGGGACGTATCCTCTGAGGAGCCGATAGGAAAACGCAACCAAACTTGACTGAAGAGAAGAATCAGACTATAAATGAGGAACATGGCAACATGGATTCTGATTCATGTTCTTGAACGAAGAATTAGAGGTTCGGTAAAAACGTTTTTATTTTACTTTGATGTAGAATAAAATAGCAGGCATAATCATAGCATGTGATTATGTAATGTTACTATGTTGTAACTGCAATGACATTTGAGTTGCAGTTGCATCAAGTTTGAAGAAGAGCATGCACTACAAAATATTACCAAGTATTTTTTGTCTAGTTTCTAGTCCAAATATCTTAAAACACTTTAAATAAGACAAAACTAACTTACAAGTAACTTTAAAGCAAGAAATATGAGCTTGTTTTAAGTCAATAATTCCTTAATGTGGACTGGGTCCACTGGCAGATTACTTCACTTTAACATGGGGGCTATAAGCTGAATAATCTCCAGTGAAACTCGAACTTTGTTATCAATATTAAGGAGTTATTGACTTAAAACAAGCTCATATTTCTTGTGAATTAGTTTTGTTTTGATTTGCACTAGAAAGTAGACCAAAATTACTTGGTAAAATTTTGTGTTTTTGCAGTGTGTACATGTGCTATAAATCTCACTTATATATTGATCAAACTGTGTATGAGCTAGTCTTGTGTTAACTGTGTTATTTTGTTACGTCTTTTAGCAGAACTTAAAAGTGAAACCAAGGCGGTCGTGGCTGGTTTGTTGTGGTGTGTGAGAAGCATTTCCTTGCCCAGGGCACCAATTGTGTGAGAGCTACCTTTGTTGAAGTGTGTTTGTGTGTTTATGTGGGAGATGTTTGACAAATTGTTTAGTTCTCACATCATCAGTGATTCTCTTCATATTCATTCTCGTCAACAAATGACATGCTCATGTTTGTCATGTCGGTGTTTTTAAAGCAGATCCAAATGCAGAGAGGAAGGCAGCGGGCAATTTTTGAACATCTAATGAAAAATGTATTGAAAAAACAAACTTACAAAAATACAGAAATTTGGAGTGGAACAAAAACAAAAGCAGCCGGGAGACACAAGCAGAACGGAGGGAAACAAGGGAAGCAACGGAAGTAGACATGACAAACTGGCGAGCAGCGACTGCGATAAAGGTGCTTAAATACTGGGGAGGTTAAATACTGAACAAAAGACCTGGGACAATATCTCTCTGGGAGAGTGAGAGAAAGTGGCACAGGGGAACAGGAAATAAATCTAACAGTAAAAAACAACTAAACTACAAACTAAAAATAACTAGAAACACTAAGAAGAACTGACCTAAAGGAAAACACAAAATAATAATGAAACTAGAATCAAATTATCAAACAACTCAACAACCAGGATCCTAACAATCTTAGCTGGGGAAACAAGAACTCCAGCTTGAGTTTAAAGTGCATCTTTCACTTTAAACACATGTTGAAGCCTTTGAAAATGGCCCATATTTCAGAATAAATGGTACTAGTACTTCCTCTACCCAGCCTGCTTAGAATAAAAAATAGCGCCCCTAGCGGCAGCCGAAAGTGACGTAGACGGAGGAGAACGTTCCAGACTGTGCAGCTAAAAACATTGAATAAGACCTGGAGGAGGTGACCCATGTTGAGCTTTAGTTTGGCTACATAGCTCCAAAATGATTTGTTTTAATCAGGATTACCGTGTGAGTTAATAATCTGTTCATAACGATCAGTTTGTTCTTTCGCAACGCTTCATCAATCTGTACATTTGCCACTCAGCTGCGCACATTTTAATTAAACATGGCGAAATATTAAACTTTAAGCTGGTACATTTTAATAACTTAAAGTACTGAATCATTAAAGGTTATGTAAAGCAGAATCAACACCTACCATGGGGTTCTTCCGGTTCTGGGGCTGCTGATGGGGCGCTTCCGCTGCTAATGGAAGCAGCCGCCATTGTTGTTGTCTCTGCTCCCTGTCAGCGTCGTTCTTCCCCCTTCGCTGCCTCTGCTGTGTTATGGTGGTACTGCAGAGGATTTCAGCCTGATTTTTTCATTTTTCTGGATCCCACCTAGTGTTCATTCGGGTCGCTTTTGCTGCAAGTCTCCTCGCAAATCGCCGTGTTAGTGAATATGTAAGTAGCGGTGAAATCTTGCCTTCCCAGTTGGACGAATTTTAACCAACGCTAAAATAAAGGTTTTTTTCTGGGTTTTTTTTTTCAGACCAATTGCAGCCTGAACAGCCGCACATAAACAAGTTTTAACCACGCCTCAGCGAGCAAAACCTCCTGGAGGTCAGCAACCAGACAGCAGCCGCTGGGCTCCGTGACCCATCACATGACCCCAAACCGTGCTTTTCTTTTTTTTTTTTTTTTTTTTTTTTTGTGGAAGGATTTTGGTAGATTCAACACTTTAAAACGTTCGCTAGCTAATTAGAGACCAAATTCAGCAACCAGATTAAGTTTTTCCACCATTTAGAAGTACCTTAAAGACGCAGTCTAATGGAGCTGCTGTTTTCACCACGGAGGTATGGGGTGGAATAAAATGAAGCAAAAGCCCTGAAAAATGTAGTCGATTTTCTGAAGGAAAAGTTGTCGAAGCCGAAAGCAGAATTAGATTACACCATGTTCCGTCTGGGACATAATTTTGCTTCGTCATGGGGAATGCATGATTCATCCAAAAAAGAAGCTTAACATCTGGGCTCATTAATCACTTCTTTTCAAGTCAAGCTTTTAAGGGAATACTTCTCTCTTTTCATCGCATTATTGCTCCTTGTCTATCCATTACTCTCCTCATAAGCACTCCTTCTCATCTGTTGACACTCTGGCACGCCTCATCACCCACATCACTCCTCCCACCTCATTTGCTTCCTAATTTGTTTAGATCACAGAGGAGGAGGAGCAAATAAGGAGCGGGACAGGGAGGAAGGAAAGGACACATGGAGGAAGTGCAGGAGTGACAGAAAAGGGAATATGAAAAGTTGTAGATGAAATCAGTTTGGTGTTTAGCAGTTAGGGAGTTTCTCATCACTCAGAGCGCTCCATGGATGCAGTGACAGGCACATTACTGCCACATGCCAGGTCGCCCCGGGGTGAACTGGAACAGTGATAACGGTTTCCATTCACTCCGACGGCAGCGCACCCACGCTCCACCCGTTAAACACTTATAGGAAACTGCTGCTGCCCGATAAATTTCTCGTGACTGGTGTCGAGTGAAGTCAGCAGATTTTCCTGACTCCTTGTTAAGATTTTAACAAGGAGTGACAGGTTTTCATAAAAGGTACGAACTAAGGCAGATCCGAACATTAAGACCAAATCTGCTTTGGACTGTTTGTTAAATAAGAATAAATATACATAAGGTGAAACTTGATCAATCAGTTCTTTGGGTGAGTCTTGCATCCGCCACCATATTGTGTCTGTTCTCGATCAGAGTGTTCAAAATGTTTTTGGAAAGTAGCGACCTGGGGATTAGCCACACCTCCAGCAGTGGACAAAGAGGGTATTATCTCAACTTTAAAGGTGTAAAAAGAAATTTGATTCAATTTACTTTAAAACACAACTCAGAAAAGTGACTTTACTTCAGATATAAATTTTTAAAAAAATGAAACTTTCCATTTTTTTCTTCACTTGAGATGGACAACTATCCGATTGAACGGCATTATTAGTGCCAAATTAACCGCCTGTGTTAATTAATCAGAGGAGATCTGATTCTGATTCATTCACAGATCTGAATGCGTCCTTTATCTCTATATGGGTCATGATGTCATATATCGATTACGGCATTGTTTTAACATCTGTCTTTTTCTTTGTCTCTGGTTGTATAAACTGTTTTGTAAGTCAGGTTCCCAAAACAGCCAACAGAAGTGAAATTGTGACTGTAAAGTGGTCCATTTAGTTTGCAACGATGGTCACTTTTAACCAGATTTAAAATTGGACTAGCTGCAATTAATTACATTTACTTGACTAAAAAATATGTACTTTTTGGAGTATTTTTACTGCAGAAGTAGAAATACTCACTGCAGAAGTAAACAAATTTACATGAAAATGCCAACATTTGTACAGAACCATAAATGTAAAACCATATTTAGACATTTATCAGCAAAAAAACATTGATTTGGGAGTTGGTTACACCTTAAAGGCCGACATTTCCAACATGGGTTGTCAAAAGATAACTGGCTGTCGTTAAATGGCGTCACACTCGTGAAAACAGCAGAGTATCCAGGTAGAAGTGCTCTAAAATGTGACCTCTGCTGCTGCACATGTTCATGCATGACGGTTGTTGGGGAGGTTGTAGTTTTTTTGTGTGTAACTGCTGACTGTGTAGCAAATTTCCCTTAGGGGGACCTTAAAGTTTCAGTGATGGACTGGTACAGATGACAACGATTAACATCCCACAGGCTTTGCAGTCAAGCGCACAGAAGCCACTTACATTTTGTTTAAAAGTCAAACTTTGCACTGTCATCGATGATTTGAGGAGCCATGTCACCTACTGGTGTGGAAGAGATTCGGTTTCAGTTGAAATTATAACCAATATAGTCAGAATAAGAGGTTCAATCATTGCTAACTAATAAAAAAATGTTTAAAGTTATTGGCCTGGCAGTGATTCCTCATCCTGCACGTTTCTGCTAAAAAGGTGAAATTAAAAGACTTAAAATTGGATTCTCTCGTCTCCGAAAGCCATTTCCGAGGCGCAGATTCCTGATATTTTGATGCGTTCTGGATTTAATCAGGCGACGGCACTGGGATAAGGTGCGCATAGCCGGAAACCAGTAAATACCAATAGAACTGCAGTCCGCTGTGTCCATGTTGCTCTGTAGCTTTATCTGGGTGGGCGGCAACGCTCTCTAATGTTTGTGCTTCTTTTAATTTCACTTTCTGCTCATGCTGTCATCAAAAGACGCTCACCAAAGTAAAACATTGACATTTTAACAGTCGGATAAATATAGGTATGGGATTGGTTTTCCACAAGGCTAATGAAATATTAACGTGTGTTTGTGCAAGAGCAGGAGCTTCACAAAGTAGAGAAACAGACTATTTAAAGGTTTGGAGTAGGGTTTTTATCATTTTCTTATTATGATAAGAATCCTGATTTATCATTGCTACGATAAATTTCAATTAACAGTGATTACAATCTTCTAAAACTGTCCCTATTGTTGGCATTGTGCATTTTACCATTTTTTCCACTGTGTTTTCATCAAGAGCATCAATAAATGTGAAAATATGATTAAATGCAAACTTTTTTTATGTGACCTGTGTCTAAAAGACACGTATTACAATTTATTTCCCAGAGCAACTGTGATTGCTGTGAAATTCAGTCACCAAAAAAAGAAGTGACCAATAGTTCTTGTCGTCACTTTTATCGTTATCACGATATCACTATAAAATATCGTGATAAAACTTTAAGGCCCTCCACCCCTAGTCTGGAGGGTGATGGTGGATAAAAATAACTCAACAAAGAGGAACTTTTGGTCTAAATCCCTTCCTTGTTCTCAATCATCATTAGAAAATCACTGAACGCATCGCTGGCTTGGACGCCTGTGTTCCTGCAGGGCTTTTAAACCAAAACTGAGTGACATAAAAAGTTTGAATCATCTGGGAGCAGAACATAC
This sequence comes from Girardinus metallicus, assembly GCA_903067095.1. Classification (NCBI taxonomy): domain Eukaryota; kingdom Metazoa; phylum Chordata; class Actinopteri; order Cyprinodontiformes; family Poeciliidae; genus Girardinus; species Girardinus metallicus. The sequence continues at coordinate 57,710 of CAEGAE010050426.1, forward strand.
GAAGCTTATCTCATATTTTATCTCAATAGCTGCATGTGGCAGAAGATGGATAAAAACGTGTCTTGAAGTGTAGACAGAGAACCAAAATGGAAACAACGCTCTAAAAGCTTCTTCCAGATGTTAGCCAGGTGGAGCTGCAGCAGCGTAAGCTCCCATCTGCAGGGATTCATTGAAGTAATAATGAGTTTGTGTTTAAAGCGAGAAAAAAAAAATATGCGTGGGGCTCTGAGAAGAACAGGCGTTGAGCTAAAATAAACCGGGAGCCGAAAGCATCGGAAGCTGAAAAACATTTATAGACACGACTCCCTCATATTTCGCCCCCATAATAAACAACCAACCACACAGCAATTATTGAGAAGACGGGTCAATTTACTAATTGTTCTGCTGCTTTCGGTCGATGGTAATCATTGTAATAAAACCGCACATGCTCTAATTTTTAAAACACTTTCCGGACTTCTGATTAACATAATAAGCGTGCTAAGATGAAGTGGTGTTATGTTGTTAAATTTGTGTCTTTCAGAGGTTAAACAGCCTGTAAATTAGATGTTTAGCTACTGGGAGAAGATTGTGACTTATAACCGTGGCAAATTTAAATCAAAACGTTTGTGTAAAAGTTTTAATTGTCTTTTATGCATACAGGTCTACAGTTATACATAAATAGGTGCAGAAACAAATGTGGAAAAAAAAAACCCACCCGCAAGTGTTCAGTCTTTAAATCAAAAAGAAAGAAATTATCCCCGTTTTGTTGAAGAAATACTCAAACGATCCTTCACATCTGGAATGAGGTTCTATTCCTACAATTTTTTTATTTTTGTTTTTAAGAAATCAAAGGTTTCCTTTTTGCACATCTTCCATAACATTCAGCTTTAAGCTAATTCGTCTAAAGAACATTATTCCAGGAGGCCAGGTCTTTACTACACTCTGTGGCAAACTGCAGTCTAGCTTTTACATTTTTCTTATATTTTTCCCTACTTGCGCACCGTCTCATGACAGCTCGGCCATTCTCTTTCTGGTTTGTGTTTATTCGTAGAAGATCCCACTACGACGTTTTGGAGATGACGGGGAATGTTTTCTGAGTCTTACAGACTATTTGCTCTTCGGGGGGAATTTGCCTGGACAGCCAGTTTTGACTTTTCTCAACTTGTTCACCATTTTCAGCACGGTGTTTTCAAATTCAGTTGAGACCTCTTTAAATCTCTTACCAGACTCTTAAGCTCCTGAAGGCCTCCAGATAGCTCTGTGGATCCCATTATGGAGTTTCCTCTCTCTTCAATGGCCTGTGTGTGATTGCAGCCACTTTCAGTGGGAACAAATGCAGGACTGTTTTATCACCAGAACAGCATTCTTTTAAAATATCTTTAGTTTTTGTATTGCTTGTGTAACTTGAATTATTGAAATTTACGCCCAAACATAGTAGAAAAACGTGTCGGCTGTCTTAATGTGTCCCTTTTTGTTTTATGTTTACATACACCACAACTAATATTTGGATAAATGTCCTTTCCACTGTTGCACTTTATGATTTTTGTAGAGATCAATAAGCTCAAGGCATAACTGTGGCTGAATATTTGACTATCACAACCGTTGGAGCTCATTTGAATCGACTGGTTTCCTGGCACTGATTTGACTTTTATGCAAAGATAGTAAGTTTGCTGCAAGGTTGATGTTCCAGAAGTTCAATATCGGTCTGCTTTAACTATTCCAAAGGTGAACAGATGCAAATTGCTCAACAAAACAGAGTGTCTTCAGTCAGAGGCTTCTTCAGATTGGCTGTAATACAGACCTCTACAATAGCCATCACCATCTAGAGTTACTCTTTGAAGACTTTGAATTAATGGGTTACAACAACATATAATTTCCCACTGGGATCAATAAAGTATTTTTGAACTGAATTGAATTTGAAACATTGACATAACTGCGTGCTCTACTAGGACAATGATCCAAAACTTTCATCAAAACAGATTAGCAAAAAGTTTTATATCTTCAACAGTCAAAAAGCGTTTCCTTGACAACCAGGACACTGAAACAGAGAGTGTCCTAATGACGACACTGGTAACGTTTTCATTACAAATATGAACAAAACTTTGTCAACATCCTGCTAGTGTCGGAAAACACAACTTTGCATTTTTATTAAGTGAGGAGCACAATTAAAGTCGCATGTGAATGTTTGTTTACACAATAAGTCCTTAAAAAAAAACACACCACACTATAATCCTCAAACTACTTCCTGTCGCCTTTTCGTGGTTTGACTCGTGTCATGTGAAGAAAGTGTTTCTATTGTAGTTTCAATATGGTAAAAAAAAAAAAAAAAAATCTCAGTGGCAAAGCTTATCAAGAAACAAGATTTTTCAAAATGAAGTGAGATGTGAATTTACACAATTATATGGTCAATGGAAACGTAGCTATTTATGGGAAAGTTAGTGTCTTCAATGAAGGGAAAAACAAAACAAGATGTCGCCTTTAATCAGGCAGGATGTCTCAAAACAGTGATAGCCAATGTCTGCAACATTTTAGATAGAAAATAAGATTCTCTGCAATCGCAGATACTGTAAAACAGACTTTCCAGGATTATCTTTATTTTGTTGATCAACTACAGTACTCTCAGCTAACCCTAGATGCTGATAAACCTCAAATCTAAATATTAATGTTAAGAAAGTGAAGTTTAGGCTTTCTTAACAGAATTATTAGGCAACTATTATTGTGAGTAATTATTATGGAACTAAATGAAAAATCAACATATTCCCTTTTTTTTATTTTCATCTGCTTTAGTGAGAATTAGAGAAAAAAATCTCAGAATTGTCGATTAAAAATATCTGATGTTTGTGTTGCGCCCCACAATGTCCAACGTTCCTTTGGACCTTTCTGGTTCTATTCAACCGAGCCGCACCGAGTGGGGAAATTAGCCAGATTCAATCTTGGACAGACTTACCACCCCAAGGTTGAAGACAACCTAAAAAATAATAATTATCTCCCCTTATTGGCTTTTTTGGAGGGTTAACAGCTTGATAAGACACTGCTCCTATTTTGTGACATATTTTCATTTAAATATTGCGTATGTTGGCACCAGATGTCACATGTGGTGAAACATATGTTTTACTAAAACTGCCTTCAGCAGTTCAGGAGTTCTCATGTTTCAGACAGAAGCACCGATGCGTGAATAGTTGGCAATCTGCCCACTGCGTTACGGAAGAGAAAATGTTTTTGTCCTGCACAAGGTTTCAACGTCGACATTTCAGACTCTTCCACGTTCAAATCTCCAGAACTGCCAGTCCAATTCTGGCTCAAACTTTGAAAACGTTTCACTTTACATTATCCACAGTGGTCAGTGTTTGATATGTAGAGCAATGCACAGAAGGACTGATGAATGAATGCATGGATGGAGGAATAGGATGACGTATAGACATGAATTTATGGATGAGTGGACATACTGATTTATAGAAAACTGATTGCTGACATCAATGTTTTATAAAATCTGTTTGGTCCTTCATTTCTTTGTTGTAATATTGCTTTTTGGGAATAAATCTTGCACTGTTGGAAAGCCTGTAAATTGTGAAACATTTTTAAGGAAACATTTGTTGACTATGTGGGTTGAATTAATTAAAAAACATCTTAAAATTGTTTCTACAAAGGACCAAACAGGTTATTCAGCTGCTGACTGTTGTTTCATGTCCTTTACTAAATGCGGAAATTGAAGTTTGAATATAAGCAATACATAATGAAGGCCTGTCACAATAAACTCAGCTAGATGATTAATTCTCCCACTATTGCGATTAATGATAATATTGTTGTTTTGAGACCATTTTAAAGAAATATGTTGCTCTCACAAAGACCATTAAACTTTAGCTCCTCTTCTTACTGGTTACCAGTTTGGTCACCCACAGGGTGGGATGGCATTCTGTTCTTCCACCAGTATCGGTGACTGGTTACATCTCACCATTTCTCTATGTTCAGGTTGCCTCCATTGATAGGTTTGTTCTTTTCCAGTGAGGAACATGTCACCCAACTGTCTGCCATCGGGAGAGAATATCTGGTAGATTTTTCAAGGCTACAACCAACATACTTAGAAATTTAAAGGGAAATAAAGAAGTTTTTTTTCCAATGGTTGAAAATGTATTGCTTGAATTGTTAAAACAAATTTTCTGACCCTCTTTTTTTTTTTTTTTTTTTTTGCTAATTTCATTGAAAACATATATAAAAACAGTGATTAGAAAATCCTGTGGCCAAACCATAATTTGTTTTTCTCGGTTTAGGCTTTCTTGAATTTAGAATTTTGACTTTTTTTTTTAGTAACATAAGGATCCTGCATGAAAGCAACAACACGGAAGATCTTGACATTTAAACACATTCTGCCTGCAGAAAACCATTCCACCGAAAGCAAAGTGGGAACACCAACTGACGTTCAGTCTTTAACGTAACACTAAACAAACATCCAATTAATCAGCTTTGATGTTTGTGTCCTGAACAGCAGCTCAAATAACAGAAAACACTCAGACTGAAGCCACTAGCACATATGAAACCGTTTGTCATATAACATAAAACAAACCACAGGAGGATGCATCCCTGAAAATCACATTCATCTACCGAGAAGACAGAGACGCTCTTTAAACAAACAATAATGCCACTCAGTTTGACAATAGTGAAATATATTTAAAAAAAGACAAAACATAATTCTAGACTTTGATAACTTGAAATAAATTTTATGTTAGATATTTTATTGTTTATTTACGTTTTGAGAACACAAGACATTGATTTTCATAATGGCAGCTTAGCAGGTGGGAGTCGGTGAAAATAAAGCAGGATTCATGGCGTCGTATCGAATTCAATACCAAAGCAGCTACAGTTACTTTTACAATCCTCGCTGAAGCCGCCGATAGTTAATCGAGATTGATTACACCTTTTTATCCCCCCAAAATATCTGAGGTGAAATTGCCCTTCGGTGTCCATCATTTCAACAACTGCTGAAAAGTTGAAGCTGGATTTATCAAAGTGTTTCTAAGTGGGACAGAGATGAAAAAAGCTGCTGATCATCAAATGTCCGTCAGCGGTGAGTTCATGTTGCCATGGTGATAAGGCCAGCTATCATAGCTCAACTTTGACGACCGTAGCATGTATTTGTGCTGCTCAATTCGCTGTGTTTCAGTTAGAAATGGAAAAACAAGGCTACCAACTCTGACATATCACCAGTAGAGCAGGTGTTTAAATTAGCTAAGCAACCAGTGCTGTGTTAGATTAGCTAATAGCAGCCGTAGCTAACTGAAGCTGCTACAGCTGTCAAGTTCAGCTCCAGCTAGCTTAGCTTAACTAATGAGTCAACCTTTGCGTTAGCATATTAATTAATAATGGGAAAATAAACATTGGGCTTGAAAATATAAAGCTGTTACAGACTGAATGTTCTTTTCTTTGTGTGGGAAATGCTGCCGTTGTTTTTTGGTGTTGAAGCCTGATACATTAGTGGAGCTGTTGTCAGTCAGTTGCTACGGCAACGCGTCTGTGCGTAGCTTAGCCGACACAGAGAGCAAGATTTTTATTTTTGAATACGAACGGTTTTCAATTGTTTTTCAACGTTTTTCTGCATTATTTTTTCCACTGCTGTGAATTAATAATACCTACATCTCCCGGTTTAATTTTGTTAATTTAACTGTTCTACCGCATCAAATGTAAACAACATGTTGTTTACACTGGATGTTATTCTTCCTCTACATCAGGGGTGTCAGACTCGTTTTCATTTTGGGCAATATCAAAAATCTGAATGTTCTTAAAGGGCTTGTTGTGCCAGAATGTATTGATAAAACCATTAAATTGTTAAAATATCAATAAGTAGCCGTTTGTTTCAGAATTCAATAAGTATAATATTGAATATCTTTTCACACTGATCAGTCCATCCAGGATTTTGTGATTTTTTTTTGTGATTTCATGGTGCTGATCTAGAAATATTGGCAAGGAAATTTTATGATATTTGCGCTAATGTATGATGTTAAATGTGACTTCTAATTAATTGCTGTATAGGTCACAGACTATTACTTGACATCGAGTAAGGCTGAGGCAGCGGTCACTTAAACTGAATGTTTTTGGCCAACTTTGAGAAAAAATTTCAGTAAAATCAGAAAAATGTGGGGATCTGTCGATTTTGTATGAATTTTGCAGATTTGTGAAAAACTGGAGGGAATAATTGATGTAATTTGGAGTCTGCAGGGCCACAAAAAGCAAGCTGTGGCGGGCCAGATTTGGCTCCTGGGCCTTGAGTTTGACACGTGTGCTCTACATTCATAGAGGAGAAAAGATGTCACCTTGTTCAGATTTCAGAACCGCTGAGCCAAGCGTACTTCCTACAGAAGTACAAAAGTTAGGTGAAAATAGCAGAGAGATAATAATAATAAATATCACTCTGTGTTACATAAGAAATGAAATGCTTCACAAAGATCTGACATTTTTTCATATTAAATAGAGCAACAAATCTCAGGGAAAGCAATTTATGCCATGAACAGCGATGAACAAAGAAGCAATTCAACAAGTAGCAACAAGGGACTGAGGACAGACATTTTGCAAGCAGTAGCAAATGTCTCCAGCAGATAATCGCCCCTATGGATACTGAATGAAAATACTTTACTGAAAGTTGGGAGGTCTGATTCAACACATCAAACTGCAATACGGATCTACCCATACAATATTCACCACATGATTACAGTAGTAATGGACAAAACCTACAAATCTCAAAAATATTTGAAGAAAAAGAAAAAAAAGAAGGAATATTTAGTGTTGAGATGGGTTCAAAATAAGCTCATAAATCAAAAGTCATACAGCTGACTTGCTGTTTAAATCCCATGTGAAACTATTTTCTCATGACTCAGAAGTCGGTTGTGTTGTTGAAACAACTTTCTTTTATAAACTTGTTATTCCTGTTCTTGTCATTTACAGCAAAGCTGTCGCTGTCACTTGATTGGGCAATATAAAACAACGCAAACGGCTAAAATGAGTTGCATAAACATGGGTTATCAGCGAACAGATCTGCTGCTATGATCACAAGAGTGATAGGAAATTTTTATAGAACTGGACTTTAGAAGGGGGAAAAACCACCTCTTCCTCCCCATATTTATCTTCATATCAGACATGTTAGTTTATCTGCAGCACGACTGCCAATATGTGCAGACAAAAATGTCTCTTTTTGACAACGCTGTTTTACATTCCCTCTTCTTCCCAGCACTCAATGGGTTTGAGCTTGTCTGAACAACTTGGCAGGCATCACAGTGGTACATTCCTGATCCATCCACAAACTGTCCTGGAAACGCTGCTTCAAGGATCTGAGAACTGATTACTCAATGATGGAGTATCGCGGGTTAAAAGGATATTATATACGCTGTAATGCAAACTGCTCAAAGTTTTGAACAAAACAAGTAGTTTTATTTGTCATACTTCCTGGGACAGGTTAGGATAGGCCTATTGGCTCTCAAAAACATGTTCATTACATGTTTTACACAATATCATTCATAGATAATGAGATTTTATCTACTCAGTTCTGCCTATTTCAAGCTCCTTTCAGAATGAGCCGTCACTCCTGTCACTTTAAATCCAAATAAGCTGCGGCTGGCCACGCCCACTAGCCCAATGTTTACACTCGCATGTGAAAATAGCTGCAAACAGATGCGCAAATTTTGCAGCCGTACATCTTTCAAAAAAAATCTGTAGAATCCAGCAAGTGGTTTCTGGATGGTAAGTCAACAACAAAACACTTGTCTTTTCCAGCAGCCATTGTACAGCGCATACAGTGATAAAAGCCATCGCTATCTTCTATAACTCTGGAGAATCTAAATTAATGAGTTACAGCAACATTTAATTTCCCATTGGGACTAATAAAGTATTTTTGAATTTGAATTTGAAAACCAGCTGACTAAAAGTGCTGGAGCTCTGCTAGGGTTGCTAGGTAACGGGTGGAACGCCACAGGCGTTGCTAGGTAACAGGCAGTGCCTGGTGATTTGTGATGTTAGATTCCGAAGGTTTTTGAAATGGCTTATTTTCCAGACACAAAAAAAACCCCATTTATGTATTGCCAAAAAAAAAAAAACAACAACAAACATCTGGGTGTTTTGTTTTTTTTAGAAGAAGTTGAGACCCAAATGGAAGTACAAAAATGTTCAAAATGTAAATTTTGCATAATATGTCCACTTCAAGGTTTTAACTTTAAAAAGTGTCAAGCAGCTTGACTTATGTGAAAGAAAGCTGATGGCTAGACATTTCAGCTGTATGTCAATGCAGGGAATAAGTGAGACTCCACATGTGGTCGGTTTCCCAACGTAAAAAAGATTAAAAGAAACAACAAACTACTAAGCAAATGAATATTTTTAGACCCAGTCAGACACCAGGTGCACCATCCCACCGCCGCTGCATCTCAGTGAGTAAACTGAAAGTAAAGTTTAATATATTTTTGGCACGTCAAGTGTTTGCCACTTAATAGCAAAGCCAGTACAAGCTGACCTACATGCAGTAAATAGAGCAGTTCCTTTTATCTGCTATTAATCAAAGTGAGCGCTAACAAAGTGCTGCTGTTCTGTGCGCCTTGATAAGGTTACTGTATATCCTGTATGCATCGTGTCGGCTTTATAATCCCTGTGAGGATTTGTGGGAGTGTTGGTGGGAGGGAGGAGGACCCTCTCTTGTCTCTGTGCATCACTGAGGACGACTGAGATAAAGAGACAGTTCATAAATAACCCTTCATCTTTCCCTGTCTGTCTCAGTTTCATATCTTCAAGCCACTGTATCAATTTACTGCATCTGTCTGTCTGCCAGCCCCCCCTCCCTGCTTTCCTTGATCAACTTAAACAAGATCAATGGCTCTCTGCGCCTGACATGACTTCATCTCAACCGGGCCGGACTCGTGTCACAACACTCTCGCTGCGATACGGGCTGTCGACTGTGTTATTCTTTCGCTTTCTTCATTTGGAAAACCATTTTTCGAGACGCTCAGGTGTTGTCGAAAACAGCCGTGTGGGTGGCGCCGTGAGAAATAAATGTCACTCTGAGTGAATAAATTCTGTTGTGTTCGGGTCTGTATCCTCCAGACGTTTCCCGTACTGAAATGCTGCTCTAACCTTTTGGCCCAGATGTTTCCATTCCCCGTTCAGCCCGGTTTAATATTCAGGGACTCGGATCTGTCAAAACACATCATGCTGGGAGCGCATATTGTCGTACGATGTGTCTGGTGAATTGCAGTTTCCATGTTGAGGCGTGTGACAGCGGTAATGTTCCTCACACTGGAGGAAACGAAAGGTGTTTCTGTCTGTTTTCCCTCATATTTCCCCTCATGTTCCTCTTGTTTATCTGACAGAAGCAGCTTCTTAATGCAGAAGCCAAGATGCATCAAGAGTAGTGTTCAATACCAAACCAAGAAGGGAGTTACGGCTGCAACTAAATTATTTTAGTAAGTTCTGATTACTTAACATATGTATATACAGCTCTGGAAAAAATTAAGAGACCTTAAATGATCAGTTTCTCTGATTTTACTTTTTATAGGTATATGTTTAAAGCTGTAAAATTAACATTGTTCTTTTATTCTATGAACTTCTGACATGTCTCTGACATTCCAAGCAAAAATTTAGTATTTATTTGCAGAAAATGAGAAATGGTCAAAATAACGAAAAAGATGCAGAGCTTCCAGACCTGAAATGATGCAAAAAAAAAAAAAAAAAAAGTTCATATTGATTTAGAAACAACAATACTAATGTTTTAACCCATACCACCGTGTTCCAAATTATTATGCAAATTGTATTTAAGTGTCACAAAAATTACATTTCTTGTTGTGCTATTAAATTTACAGATGGTATTGTGTGTCAGGCTCTTTGAATCATTATAATTAACTTCAGAGAGCTGGTTGATTAGTTTGTCTGTGAGCTCAATTAAAGGAAATCTACTTAAGAAGGATGTTCCACATTATTAAGCAGAACTCGGGTTTCAACAGT